>JAZDUA010000142.1:1320000-1565000 GCA_038098605.1 Gryllus longicercus | reverse complement strand
CACACACCACACACCACACACACCACACACCCCACACACCCCACACACCCCACACACCACACACCACACACCACACACACCACACACCCCACACACCCCACACACCACACACCACACACCACACACACCACACACCCCACACACCCCACACACCCCACACACCACACACCACACACCACACTTCACATCACCTTACTGCGGGTCACTGAGCTATAATGTCTTTCTCACAAACGTTTCCCACAAATTTCCAACTCTGCTGCACAGTCTATATAGAAAAATAATGAAGTATTTGCAACTACACCGAGAGAGATGGCTCAGGGCATCAACTGATGTTACTGCAGACCCTTTCACTGGGAGCTCCTACGTTCGAGTCCCGACGATAACAGTATTTTGTAGTTTGTCAACTAGGTCGAATTCCATCGCTATCTGAAGGAGAATTCTAGCGGCCGGCTGCTCTCATAGATAGTTTTTCGTGGTTTCTCCGATGTACCCTAGTCGAATGCCGGTGCAGTACGCTATCAAACGGGCCACGGACCGTGCGCGGTCTTTCCTTCCTCTTCCTTGTCCTATCCTCACCCTTTAAACACCCTACACTAACATGCACTACACTACTACACATAACGGGAGGCCGGTCGGGACTTCAGAGATCATCCAGGTTGGGGCGGTGCCCCCTGGTGGGAAATACCTGGTTAGGAAAACCCCGGTAGTCGACAGTAGTTCGGTGCCGGATACAGCTGGGGAAAATCACCGCCACCTCCCGAGCAAAAAATGCACCAAACTTACGGGGATTAATGGAATCACTAACAATCAATCAAGGTGCGACTATTTCGCCGGGGCCCTTCCAAGAGGGCAGGCGCCTGCGCCCAGTGCGTTCCCTCGGCGCCCGCGAGCGCCCGGCGATGGCGCCGGCGCCGGCCGGGGCGAAGGCGCGCCACCTGGCGCAGTAAAACGTTTACGGCGGAATCTGCGTGGCGGCGCACGCGGCCCCGCCCGGGGCGGCCTCTCGCAGGGGCTGAAGTGGGGCCTTGCGAAGGAAGAGTTTGCCGAGTTTTAGAATTTTACTTTCTATATACGGAGTAGAGAGAAAGGTATGTAATGTTGCGCGAAAAAAGGCGAATTTCTGGGCCACCACAAACGAATAAATCAGGGAATAAATCTAAATTTGGAAAAAAAACATCCTCTAACACTTGGTGTAGACAGAATCTGTGTTTTGTGGATTCTTGATACCTAAAAATTGAATGACGCCAAACGTCTGTTCGTCCGTCCGTCCGTCCGTCTGTGAACAACGCCAGCGGGAAAACCGTTCAGCCGACTTTCTCCAAAATTTATATTCCTCAATCGATCTGGCTAAAGTGACTGTTCTTTGAATTTGAAACTGATATTTTAATTTTGGGCAGTACTTTATACATTCCTGGTCACGTGATTTTAAATCACGTTTTACGCTACGCTGTGCAAAACTTCTATTTGATAAAAGATTTACTCACAAATATGGATTTGTTGTATGCAATGGATATAGTGGTATTATCAAAACGATCTCGCTCAAATTTGAGTATGCGTTCCGTGTGACACTATCTTGGAGAAATTTTATTTGCTTGCCGAGATTCAAGTAATAATTCCGGACAATACGGTTGAGGGGCACTTGAGTCGCCACAAACGAATAAAGCATCAACAACGCTCTCACATGTTCGATTGATGTCAAACCAGTTTTTAAACTCTCCCATTGTCAATAAGAACAAAGTGTGAAAATTTCAGCAAAATCGGTCGAGTAGTTTTTGCGCCTATATTTGCACATTCTCTTTTATTTTATTTTTTTCGAATAGGCTAACTCTGACCACGCGTGCATCCTGCTTCAGCAGGTGCATGAACCTTTATCTGAGGGAAATCAGCATTTAGCTGAATCCCCCCAGATTGTTAGCCCTGGGGGTATGGACGATATGATGATGGTGATGATGATGATGATGGTGAGGGATAAATGGACAGCACAGACGTATAGACAGAGACTAAAACACGCCTGACCGCGGCGGGACGCGAGTCCGCAGTCTTCTTGTCCAAGACCGCTAAGGCACTACTGCCGTAACGATCTCAGCCATCTGATCGGATCCCTTCTATTTATACAGAATGTCCGGAAAGGAAACGTCGATACGTTGGAATTTTCTCTAATAAACTCAGAAATAAACACGGAAATAAAAATGCAACCAATGTACACAGTTCGACTGATTTTTTATTTTAGTGACTTTTTCTTTGAGATCAAATATATTAATTTTTTAGTAAATAATAAACAATTTACATGTTTCTGGAGTGTTTCTATGCTTCTGCAATGCAAATGTTTGGCTAGTAAGAATTTGTTCAAACTTTTGAGTGCTTTTTGCATCTCAACCATTCGAAATATCCGAGCAGTTTATTAGAAAAAATATGCTTAGAATTCTCTTACGAGCTTATTTGTGTTTCCTCCCGTGACATCCTGTGTATAGACTTTAATGTATAGGGACTCGTCTAGAATGCAAGATTCTGTCTAAGTGGCGCAACGTCCGAGGGCACAGCGATGGCCTCTGCTCTGAATCGTGCGGCGAGCGCGCCCTCTCTCGCAGAGCGGGCGCAGAGGCTCAGGGGGCGCAGGGGGCGCAGCGAAAGGAGACCGGAAGTTGGCTGCGACGAGAGCCCCGGAAGCGCGTCCGCGGCCGGCTTTTGTCGCGCAGGTCGTTAAGTGCTCGCGATCCGTGCGACTTCCCTGCGACTCGGTCCTTTTGAGGGGGCGCCGCAGCCAGCCCCGCCCACGCCCTTCCCCCACCCCGCACTGGCTCGTCTCCGCGTCGACCCCGCCCGCCCCCCCCCCATCCCCGCCTCACGGCCCCGCCCCGCCGCCACTCCGTTCCGTCCACATCCCGTCTCCACACGCAGTACCGCCCAGACACCGCTAGCCCCGGCCCCCCTCCGTCACGGGACATATCCTACTGTGGGTGAGTGAGAGAATGAATGGTAAATGGGTGAATGATGAATGATTGATTGAATAGGCAAACGGTAATGAATTGAATGAGTGAACGTGTAATGAATGAAAATAAATTGTCACTGGTATAAAAAGCCTGGTCAAGTCGTAAACTTAGTCATAAGATGAACTGTTTGTTTATGATGTCAACAATCCTGGACAATATTTTTTTTTGAAACAGTCCCCCAAATAGGATCGAAACGCCAATACAAATAAATCGTAATAAAATATGTGTTTTGTGAACAAACCATAGCAATACAGCAAAAAAGATTCATCTGCACGTTTCCTTGGCGGCCTTCAGCCGAGGAGAGAGGAAGGCGCCTCCCGCCCGCGTGTGGAGAGGTTCGCGTCGCGTCGGTTGCCCGCGAGGGGTGCGGCTGCGTGGAACACGCGCGCCGTTGTCTCGTGCAAACGACCTGCGCTCCAGGAGAAGCCGGGGCGCGTCGCAGCCCTCGAGCCCTGCTCCCTTTTTGCTCCTCCGCCGGCGACTGGAAGAAGAGCTGCTGGGACGGGAGCACGGCCGTTTGGAGTCTTTGATTGATTCGACACTCCTACCGAGGAAATTAACACTCGGTTTGTGGAAATAAAAATTGCAAACATGACGTAAGGGCGAATAGTTCTTCAAGACTACGCAGAGTTTATTTCGTGTGTTCTATGATTTCTTACAGCACATTGAAATTGAATGAATTCCAATAAAAAAATAATTTTAAGTACATGCTTTCACAAATAAAATAATGTATACAAATAGCCACTGTAAATTTTAATGGCGTGAGATATTAAAAAAAGCTTTTGTGTACTTTTTGAATAATCAAAAGAATAGTGTATACTGGCATTTGTGACGAGTTATTGAATGCATTTAACACTATCCTTGCACAATGTTTCGAGAAAAATAGTCGTTTTTGAGTAAGTTTTGTTTTTTTAATTACTTTAATTCAATTATATAATTCTGAAGGGCAGGTTTTATCTAGAACAAAAATATGCATCGTCAATATTGTCGTTGTAGGAAGATACCGAAACTTTTTAAATTTTTGCAATTTTTGAAAAATCTGAGTATTCAACGTAAATTGCACTTGCGACATATTGTAAAACCCCCGGGTCGTCTCGTGAGAGAACGCCCGGTAAGCGGCCCTTTGTAGCTCAGTCGGTGATGGAAGGAATCGTTAAACAGATACTGGTAACATGAAAGAAACACTTTGATCACTGGTAAAAATCACTTTTATTCCTGGGCAAAATAATTTAAAATGCCCCAGGGAAGTTACACTTGTAAATAGAATAAGAAATCTGAAAATTAGGTGGAAAGAAAAGGAGATGAAAAGTTAGTATTCAGAGTAAAGCTTAAAAATTAGGAAGACTTATAATTAACATTACAATGGCAAAATACAAAAGTTACAAATCGATGCGCCATAGCGCGGCGCCGCATTACAAAACTTTACACGGGACGAATGCCCATTGAAAAATACTGCCTGGAAAGGGTCTCTGCGCGCCTGGGGAGGGCGCGGCGGCGCGTTCGAGGAAACGGCTGTCGTCCTTCGGAAGAATTCGGCGGAGGTCAATGGCCCCCCGGGCCCACAGCTGGCGGTCGGGTCGTGACGTCACCAAAGGGGCGGCGGCGCGTGGCGTCTGGCGTTGAACTGCGTCTGGGAGAACTGGCAGTAACTGGTAGAGAACTGGTAGTAACTGGTAGAGAACTGGTAGTAACTGGTAGACTTGGAGCGGCCGGGCGATCTCAATCTCAGGAACGTAGTAATTAACTACGCGTACCTCTGATTCTCATTATAATAATTGTCGAACACAACTTCGGACAGTTCAGCGATCCTTCGGAGAAACGTTCGCCTCTCGTCACGACGAATTCCCACCCCAGAGAATTTTCTCTGTCTACTGCAGCCGGCTCAATGCTCAAAACTCGCAGCAAAATAACATAAGTCCCACATAGGCACATTCGCCCGAATAATTCCCACCCCAGATAAGTTTTTCTCCCAACTGCCCTCAGCCTAGAACTCAGGCTCCTTCCGACGAATAATTATAAGTTTTTCAGAGGCCCACTGGTCTCTCCCCGACGAATAGTTACCCCCCCAGAGAAGATTCTCTCCCGACTGCTCCCCGTCTAAATGATCTGGCCCCGTCTGATGCTCTGCACTTTCTGATATTCTCTCACTCGAAATTGTATTAGGTCAACTTTTACCCCCGCTCGTTTTCTCGTATGTTCCAGCTCCTTATGATAGTTGCGTCGCTATTGGCCAAAGAAATGGCGCATTACGTTATTTCAACCAATCGTGACAGGAGTAGTGAAGGATGTTTCAACTCTTTGTGTCACTGTGAGCGTCCAGAATTTTCCTATTCCTTCTAGAACACCGGTCATGCTTGCACAAGGCAGGCGTTGTCCGGTGAAAGAATTTATCACTCTGGGTTTCCCCAGATGTAAGCGAGCGTTCTAGAAGGTTCGCAGCTGGTCATGCGAACACGTGCCTCTCAGTGAATCTTTCGACAACTGACCCTTGTAACGACTTTCTTAATGTGCCGGGGGCGCAAACGGGTGTCGCGATAAGCGAGGTTGCACGTGCAACGCCGTCTGTTCATTTCCCAACTGCCCTCAGCCTTATGAAATTTTGTATGAGGAAATTGGTATCGCTACAATATTTGTACGATTACTTTGTTCTATCCAACAAAATAAATTAATTATAAAATCCGGAGCTATTTTTGACCAAAAAGTTAAAATATTCTTCAGGTGTCATGTAGAGTACCTGCAAAAATTAAAATTTTCATTCCAAATTCAAAGGCCCTGCGATAACAACCAGATGGATTGTAGCATTTCAGTGTTTGCGAATACAGGTTAGCCCCTAGAATTCTTCACTGACAGAGAGGATGGATAGAGAGAGAGGATGGAGCGAACGGACGGATGAACAGACAGACGTTTTGCCGTAAACCATTATTTCCGTATCAAAGACACACACTATGTGAATTCTATCTACACTTCGTGTTAGAGGAAGTAACTTATTACACAACAATTACGCACTCCTCGGTATCAGGGCCCTATATTCCTAATTTTATATTTCTCTATTCTACGTATGCAGCACGCGAGCAAGTAATAATTAAATTTAACACGTCAACAAATTCACACTTTATTGTACGATCGTTTTCGTCACATTAATATTGCCCACAACGCATTAATTGTCGTACTGTATCTCCGGTTCATTACACAATTTTTCTAGTCTGCACCCTCACCTGTGTCGTATTTTATACAGCAATCCCGTCAAAGTTAGGCCGGTTCCTGCTTCAATAATACTTTCGTTCTCCAATATTCCAGTTATTAGAGTCTTGAGATTTAGAAGAGCTTGTGCTTTCTTCTTTCTTCTTTTTGTTACAAACATAGGGCCCATCTTCTTTTTTATGAAATTAAATGAATTTTGATCCACGACTGTTCTCAATTGCATAGAACCACAGAACAATGAAATGTACATAGTACCTTTACTACAAAGCCGAATAAATACACTCCACCCCGTATTTTAATTTCAACTATTTACATTAAAATTAATGATACTTGGTTTTTAGAGTAATGCATCCATTCATTGTCTCTGAAACAATACTCACTTATTTACAAAAAAACTATGTATACGCAAAGAAGAATTTTAAGTTTGGTGAATGTTTCTCAGTCACTTTTGATTAAATTGACAAATATCAATTTCTCCACATCATAATCTTTGCTTACTTTTTTGCATTTTGCACAATTGAAGTTTTAAATGAAGATAGTCCAAAAAACACAATTTTTCGGGAGAGCAAAAAAACTGTCCATGATGAAATTGGTAGATTTGAAGCATGAAACGTGTTATGCACTTTCCAAAGGTATTGTAAATACTGTTGAACGCTGTGTAGTTCGAGCATGAACTGTATTGTAGAAATTACTGGATAAAGTGGAGTGTGTATGGAATATAGTGTTTTTTTAAATGAGAAATTTGTATATCAAAATTATTTATTTCAGGCAGTAATATTACAATATTTGAAGCAATAATGCAAGAAGTTAATACGCTTGATCAATTTGGAATAATATTGACCAACTTATTGTTCTTCCCCACTGCTGATATCATCATTATCAGTGTTTTTGTTTTCCACATAAGCATCTACCACTGATGACAAATTTAGATACAAATCTCTCTTAGCAGGTGACTGAAAATACTTAGACATCCTCTGAACTTTTCTATGGGATTAAAATGTGCTTCCCCTTTGATCTCCTTTGCTCTTACCACATCCTCCTTCCCCTCTTTCTTTAGTTAACGTCTCATCCACTCTGTTCTTTCTACATGTGACGTTAGTCCATTTCTTAGCTGTTACTTTTTCTCTTGCTTTCTCGGATTCACAACACAAAGGACGTGTATGCCACAAGAACTATCACCAAAATCGAGCAATGGCTTTCATCAAAATCGCTCAAAGTTTTGGAGTTAATAACTGCAGATAGAAGCCAATTTTGATCATAACAACAGTCAGAAAGTCGCTGCTAGGAAGCTCTATCAACAGTTATAGTTTCTCAAAATCTCACTTTTTGGCTAAGGTTGTCTTTTTAGAAAAAAACTTCTATTGTAAGGATGTTACTATCGTATAGGACGCTCGCCCCTGTTCCCCGTATTTCACGAGAGCGCACCGGCTTCCACAGCGCCCGGGACGTGGCGCGGCCGGCACGTGCGGGCGTTCTGCGCGCCAAAGCCGCCCCCACCTGCCCGCGCCGCGCATACAGCGGATCTGCAATGAGGAACGCGACGACGGCCCGGGACGTGCTATGGCGCTTCTATTGTTATCCACCGTCCGACCGAAGTAATTCAATTTCACTACAAAGAGGCCCCACGCCGCCAGAATCCCATTCCATTTTTCTGCGCCATTCAATTTCATTTCTAAATTTAGAAAACAGTCATTTTTAATATAGAGATGATACAAATCTTTCAGTCAATTGATTTTTCCCTCGTTCATAAACGCGGAACGGGAGATACGTTTTAATTTCTGTCACCAATTTTCATCCGGACAAAATATTTTTAACATAAAGTGTTGTTGAACACAATTCTAAATGGAATTTATATATTTGGGAAAATGAATGTGTTATTTCCAGTACGTTATGTAGCATTGTCATTGAAAACATTGTGTTTAAAAAATAACTTATATTCATCACATAACAATTTGCCGAACTGTTTTGCAGAGTATAAGAATTATAGAAAATTTTGCGCCTCCTATATGTTATTGTTTTTGAATATTATATTGTAGCTGGACTTGTCGACAATTTCACCATGTCAAGAACAAAAGTGTTCACGATTAATCTTGCTTTGTACCGTCAGGAATTACACAATTACTGTACGGTTCAAGACCGATTCTCTGCGTAAACACACTATTAATTACTTAACGTAAATAATAATAGAAACTTGAATTTGAATGACTCATAATAATAAATATTCAATGAAATCTACATGTGTGTAATTTGAAATTCTGAAGATTTTAGACCACTTTGCTCCAAAAAGTACGTACTCAGAAGATTTAAATATATTAACAGTTTTTCTGTCGAAAATTCGCCGTTTTCTCGCACAACATTACTTAACTTTCTCTTCTTAAAAAGTTCCTTTTGAAGCGCGAGAAAGTAAAAATAGGTTTGGAGGGCCTAGCATCTTTTCGTCCGTCCGTATATCTAATTCGTACCTAGAGGGTGACCATAAGAAGGTAATTGTGTAGAAACAGTTATGTAGCAAATATATTTTACATGACACGATTTTTGTGCTGGTAAAATGAATAACTGTAGACACATCAGATAGAAAACGCCATTATGAATCTACTTCAGATATCTCGTATGGGATAATAGTTATACTATCTAATTACAATTTAAGTATTGTCACCGCCTACCAATGGACGAGGTGGCTAAGAGCGTGTACCGTCTCAGCGCTGCGGTGCGAAGGGTCGCGGGTGTGAGACCCGCCTTGGCATCGTTGTTTGTCCCTTGTCTCTCATGTGTGTGTTGTTGAGGATAGCCTGGCCTTCTGCTGACCCCAGAAGAGAGGAGCCCGCAAGTGTGTTGGTGTCTGGTGTATAGTCCGTCCCATCGAGCCGTGAAGGGAATTGGCTTTCGGCTGGATAAAAACCCTAGTAAATAAATGAAAACAGTATTGTCACCATCTTAGTATTGACATGTTGTGGCCTCAGCTGTGTCAATGCCAATTTCACCGTCTTTACGATCCCACGTGAAGCTGTTCCTGGGAATGCTCAGAGCCGAGTTGCGCCTCTTTCCACGCCCGCGTTGTAACTCCTGCTTGAACGTAAGTCTCTCGCGCGTCGTCGGCGGGTGGGGATTTCACGCGTGGCCCCGTGAAGCCACGAGCGATGGCGGCCGCGCGAGGAGGAAGATGGCGCAGGGCACGCGAAGCACCCAAGGAGGGGAATCCGCCGACTGCATCCCGCAGTTCGTTTCCGCTCATCCTCGAGCTTGCAATAGACCAGGAGATCCTAGAATTGAGACCCGATGGTGGTAGGAGTTTCGACACTGGCTTGTAAGCTAGGTCGAGTTCAGTCGATGTCTGCAGGAGATTTCTAGCGGCCGGCTGCTCTAATCATTGGTTTTCCGTGGTTTCTCCGATCATCACCAGGCGAATGCCGGAGCAGTACTCTAACAAACGGGCCACTGAGCGCGCACGATCTTTCATTCCTCTTCCTTGACCTATCTTCACCTCTTACACTAACATGCACTACACTACTACACATGCCGGGAGACCGGTCGGGAGCTTAGAGCTTGTCCCGGCTGGGGCGGTGCCCCTCTGGTGGGGGATACCTGGCTGGGGAAAACCCAGCTAGCCGACAGTAGGTCTTCGCCACAACTGGCCACACAGCGGAAGAAGAGCACTGCCAGAACCCGAGAGAGAGAGAGAGAGAGAGAGAGAGAGAGAGAGAGAGAGAGAGAGAGAGAGAGAGAGAGAGAAATGCACTACACTTTCAGGAATAATGACGTTAGTAGTTGGCGCGCCCGGAATCGCTAACAACCAATCAAATGAGCTTGTAATACTTTATTCATCTGGGCTAAATCAACGTCTAGAATTCAGGAATACCAAAACTTAATTCTATGATTCGCTTACGATATTATCTGTAGAGTGTATTTGGAACATTTGCAATATACGACATTAGAGATAAGAAAAAAACTGAAAATAACTGTCCCATTTTCGGGACAACGGACATAGTTCGCGATCTCACATCATGTCACCACAAGAGGTAAGTACGATTTTCTACTGTCACTACGCGGTCGCCCAGAAGAGAAAAAAAATTATTCAAAAGATATTTGAGACTAGTGGTGCCTCAGAAAGGCACAGACTTTTTTTATTCTTCCTATATTAACTTCCTAGTCTGTTTCGCCTCGAGGTTTTTGGTTTTCTCCAACCTCTTCCCAACTGCAATTTATTGTTGTCTAAAAGACATTCCCAATTCATTCAATTTGTCGGTCCCCTAATAGCAGAATAGAAGTTTTGGTGTTATAACAGCATATATTTTGAGCATTATTTCTACCTTTTATAATTCGCAAAAATTCAGAAAGTTCAAAGAATATGATGCCTGCACCGTGTTTGTCCATTGCTCTATCCGAGGAAAAAAATGAAAGAAAACATTTGGAGTCTGTTTTGAGAACAAAAATTGAATTTCCCTTTACTTAAATCATTAATTAAGTAAAAACAAATAGTTTTTTTCAAATAATTGTATATGTCATAAAATTACGAAAATATAAATTCCTTTTACTTTAAGGATACATTACACAAGTACTACTAGTTTTTTCAAATATTGGAGACGATTTTATTCAAAGTACAATTTTTTAGAACAGATTAGATTAAGAAAAGAAGGTAGCTTACCAAATCATACAGTCTCTAACCTCTTTCTTCTTTTCTCTCCCTCAAATCTTACAGGTACGTCATATTTCATATTCTGCTATCTTGGCACATACAAACTATGGGATAGTTTCTGAAGAGACGAAAAAGCTCATTTAGCTCACCGTTCTTTTTAAACTAACGCGTGTTAACAGAGGAGTAGCCAATATCGTATATTGTAAGAAAACTAACATTGTTTTTTCATTGTTGCCAAAAAAGCACATGTGCTTACAAGATTTCTTTGTATTTTATCACAAATAATCAAAATTGGCTTTGGTATGTTCCTATGTCGTAATCCAATTTTCTTGATCTCTTTGTAAAATTTCTTGTTAAGTTCGTCAGGATATTTCCTTACATTATTGTGGATTACTTGATGATAACTCAGCTAGTGTGATGAAAAATGAGATGGTTATAATTCACAATTATTATTTAATGAGACGCACGCATTGACCACGTGAAACAAGGAAACGGACGCCTTCCCTAATCACAAACTTTGAACAACTTCTATGACCTACGTCCTGTCTTCATGTCTATATTTAGACATTTATTTATCCCCAAAATTCCCGGTGGAAAACGTGAAGAAACCTCCAATGAATAAAAGACTATCAATATAAATTAGTTTACGGGATTGGTCAATATGGATAAATAAACTACTAGTTATGCCAACGTTTCGAAATATTTAATTTCTTCATCAGGGCTAGAGTACAAAGACAAATGAACAATACATGAGGACCACAAACTGAAGGTTAAAAATTAACACACACTAATCTTTAGTTTGTTGATATTAAAGTATATATATATTGTTAAAAAGAAACTTAAGAGTAAAAATACCAATAAACGTATTAAGAAATAATGAAATAATTTTACATATGTATATATGTGTATACATATATATATATATATGTATATATGTATATATGTGTATATATATGTGTATATATATGTATATATATATGTATATATGTATATGTATATATATATATGTATATATGTATATGTATATATATATATATATATATATATATATATATATATATATGTGTGTGTGTGTGTATACACGTATATACGATTATTATACGTCCGGTAATAAATATTTCTTACATATTTCACCAATAATCTCCTGGCAGGGGCTGCTCGTGTGGAAGTGTTTGTGCGCGAGCGAGCGTGGGACGGCGAGGACAGCGCTACAAGCGGCGGCGGGGAGAGTCATTGCGGTGCTGTTTCCCTGGACGAGGGTTGTAAAGGGCGACAGGGAACCCTTAACCATCCCAGACGGCCAATGGCTGAGACTCCACCCTCGTGATATCTTCACGCTACTTTTACATTTACCTAATGGTTTGGCGACAGTGTCTAACACGAATTGAACTTTTTTTCGTGGCCAACCTTATATATTAATTTTATATAAATAAATATATGATCCCTTTCGTAGTTGGCATAATGAGAAATTTTCACATTATTTATCTCTATTTAATTCTTCAAAAAACGTTTTGATTATATTCATATGTTGTCGTCTTCAGGCTGTGAAATGAATTACATACAAAACCATTAAACTAAAATAACCCAGCCTGTTTGAACCTTTAAATATTTAAATATGAGTTTCTTACTGACCTTCTATAATGATTATTAATATTTCAATATTTCACTCAGAGGTTGTAAAAGAGTTTAATTTAAACTGTGGGCACAAATGATTCCAATTTACGACTTCGTAGATGAATGACACTTATTTACAAATCACAAAACATAACCATTAATTACAAATAGTAATAATATTTCTATAATAATTAATTATCGAAAGGTTTTTTTGGAAAATGAAATAAAGATAAATGATGTTAAAATTTCTTATTATATTTTTAAATTAAGCCAACTAAGAAAGTGATCATATTATTTGTTGTTCGCGAATAGGCCGACTTGGACCATGCGTGCAAGCACTCTGCATTTACTGGGGCTCAGCAACATTATCTCGGTGGCAGGTGCGTGTAACTTTATAATGGAATCAGCATTTTAGATCCGATATTTATACCACAGTGTTGTTAGCCCTGTATGTAAGATGAAATAATGACGATAGGGAGAGGTGAAAGGACAACACAGACATACTGACGTACACAAGCACACCCTTGCCCGATGCGGGACTCGAATCTTCTGGTCTGAGACCGCTGCGGCACTTCTGCCTTAACGATTTTGGCCATCTGATCGGCCATCGGCTGGAACGTATATTTATTAATATATCGAACCCAAAATGTCTCGTTGTTCACTGCGATGTGTGTGTTGCAAGCACCTGCACTGCCTTCCGGATAAATTCCGGTTATAGTCCGGTTATAAAGGGTATTCTTTCGACGAGAAAATTAAGCTGATGATTCGTAATTTCAATTTAAAATGTGATGCCTGCTTTAGTGAACTACGCCGACCCCAAAATGAATTCTTGCAGCAATCTTCATCATTCCTAAGGTAAAATTTAAGGAGAATAGTTCTCATTATCTTTGAACTTTTATTTTAGACAATGAGAAGAGCAATTTACATCGTCAAGAACAATGCAAATTGAAAAAGAGAGAGAGAGAGAGAAAAAGAGAGAGAGAAAAAGAGAGAGAGAAAAAGAGAGAGAGAAAGAGAGAGAGAGAAAGAGAGAGAGAGAAAGAGAGAGAGAGAAAGAGAGAGAGAGAAAGAGAGAGAGAAAAGAGAGAGAGAAAAAGAGAGATTATAAGAACTATTGTAGATAGCACAACGAGTAAAGAATTGATTTGTGAAAGTACTCGCTAAAGTATAAGAATAACCACCAACCAAAATTTAGCATGAATTACGGCAAGAATTTGTGTAGTGAGAAACGGAAACCCTGCCATTTTTGCTGAAGCGTATAGAAGGCAAACATCGGTTACCACGCGGATCTGCAAAGAGAGAGGATTGGTCGAGAAACGAAAACTGAAGAAGCTTATTGAAGGAAATGCTTGTACAATCAATATGGAACAAATTAACAAATGCATTATACAGAAATTTAAATACTCTGTGATATTTGATTAAACGGCGCAGCTAATAACAGCCAGAAATAATACGATTTTCGCAACGGATCTCTAGTATATTTCTGCGTTCATTTGGGATATGAAAAAGAATAAAATCTAATTGAAGAACATTTTTATGTCAGATATTTTTTATTTTGCACTCTTTCATTTCATTATTTTACTTGATTATTATTGGATTTTCATCTTATTCGTTTGTCACTTGGTAATTTTACACTTTGGACGATATAAGAAGAGAAATCGTATTTCTTGGCAATTCAACCCCGAATGGAGAAAGGAACTTTAATCAAGAGCAAGACTGGAAATGTTTCCGACGAATCAGAACCAACGCGATCGGCGACAGCGGAGAGACGGTCGACGTCTGCAGCGGCCAACGGTTCCTTGGAGGGGCAAGCGTCGCGAGTCGTTCCAGTTTCCATTTGAACTTAACTCATGGTTGCCAATGAAACTGGGGTAGAATGCAGTTAGCATCTCAACATTAATAGATTTCTTACGAATACATTCAGATTATGTCATTCGAATCTATTAAATTTCGAAAGTAAATTTTGGAACTTGACATCAGTCGTAACACGAATAAGGATATTAATACATGATTTATAATCATAAAATCCTTTTATACATGTAATTGTGTGTGGATTGAAGTTCACTTTTATGACCATATCTTGTTTGAATTATTTCAATGTATTAACATAATGTTCAGCCACAAAGCTAAGGATAAATAATTGTATTTGATATTTGTTTAATCGAAAGTTCTTGCATTGTGAAACCAAGTTATGATGACAGAGTGAATCTTGAACCAGGTGGAGGTTTATTTGCAACTGTCTATTTTATAGATTGGAAGGGTACATTCACATCAAGGTAACTTCCATTGAACCAATAGTTGTGTGAAAATTCTCTTTTTTCTAAGAGTGTACATTTATTTGAATTTTTTCCTTTTTTGTATAAAGTGTTTCTATTTGAATGTAATTTTTTTAGCAAAATATCAAAAAGGTGTATTTTCATGCAGTGTGAAATGTATTTCTGTTGTGAGTGTCTTTGTAATGTATCTTAGGGAGAGTATTAATAGCGTTAACAAGAATGGTTTAAACCAAATGTTCAACCAATTCAGAACAGTTGACCTCATAATAAATGTAACATTCTAAAAGAATATATCAAAGACTATTTTTTTAGTTTATTTCGAAACGACGTACCCACTCCTGGTTAGGATAGCGAACATTCTTTCAACTATTCCTAATTTGCACGTGACGTTTCCCTTACACGTGCCGAATTCGAGTAACATTGAGGGATTACTCGTTCCATTCGACCTGCTCTTTTAAAGTCGAAGGGAGATATGGTATGATTAAAAGAAGTTTTGTTTCCGAGACAAGAATACATACACCAGAAATAAATTCTTATAAAATCAACGAAATTGAATACACACATTGTATGAAGCAACAGCTTCTGACGCGCAATTGTCAATCACTAACGTATTTTAATTGGACCATAGTATATTTTTTGTACTTAATATTATTTTTATTACTATTAATTAATATTTGGAATAAAAATATTTTATCGTGAATATGTTAAAAGGTGGGTTCAAACGTCTACCTAATAACAATGTGTATGTGATATTACTGATGTGATGAACGTTTATAATATGAAATTTTCATTTTTCTTGAAGTATTTTACTTTCTAAACATCCAATTAATTCATAATCCATTCATTCATTCAGTCGGTAGGTTGAAATAAACTAAAATGTACTGATGCTCTTGCGAGATGATAAAAAGTAAAACTTTTGCGTACATAAAAATATTCGTATGAATGATATTGCGAAGGCTGATGAATAATAGTTTTCTCCACGCCACGTACAGGGAGGTATCAATTCAAATTCAAATACGTTTTAACTTAATGATCAGAACATGTCGTAATTGTTAAGAAACGACTATCATTGAGACGATACAATTAGATGCTAGAGGGTAAATTAGGTTCTCTTACTAACCTTGTTCTGGGAAACAACGTTAACGGCACGGCGCAAGACTTCTCTCATACAGCAGGAACCCCCGCCTTCGCTTACGCTCGACATTGTCGAAACGCTAATTTGATGAAGCCGGTTTAAATGCATGGTTTCCGAACTGTACGGTAATAGACTCTGAGACAGTATAGGTACAATTTTAGTATTCCTATCCTACGTACGTACCGTAAAACCTGTTGAAAACCGAACAGGACGGTTCCTTCTAAATATTTCCGCCTTAGCAGGTTTCAGTCTTATAGAGAGTTGCCAAAAATTCAATATATCACTAACTTTAGTACAGTGTTTTTTATATAATTTTGTTAGTGAAACAAATTAATGAAAATAAATCATTATCAATAAAAATACAGCACGAAATATGAAATCGACAGCAAAACGCATTGAAATATAAGATAAGCATGTATTTCGAATTGTACAAACAAATTTAGCATCTACAATATGCTGCACTAAAGTGACAAGACAGAATATCCGGAATTCCAATATCGACTGAAAGAAACGTGCTGACGCTTTTGAGAATTGAACGAAGTCTAGAAAAAGAAAGTTGGAGAGATTTCCAAAAAATTCACCATAGCAGGTCTAAGAGGTAAAACTCGTCCTTTAATCTATTGTCTAAGAACGTGAATATTCCCACCACACCATTCAAAGGTAATGCGGGTAAATGAAAAATAAATTACCTTCGTAATCGGTTAATAATCACTTTACGTTCTTTAAAAACCATTCGTTTCCGCATTATGTTTCCGACAAATGGGGTCATTTTTTCGTATAAAATCATTCCGTTCTGAATTTTTTTTGTCCGGGATGGCAGGTTTCCATTTGATAAAGGTTCCACCTTACACAGGTTTAACTTACTACGATAGGAGCTTCAGCGTCAGGAAGTAAGTAAATGCCGTGCAACCTAAGTCCCACTATAATTACTGTTATTAATGTTTCACACTAATAATGTTTAGGCATTTTTGCTGTGACTTTTTGTCTGATATCTGGTATGATACTTCATTGTTTAATTTGTTGTTTTAAAGTTTCTTTTTATACAAACTTTCTCCCTTTGATCCCCGTTCTAAAATTTGTATTTTAGTTGTTATATTCTGAAAACACACAACTTAAAATGAATATTGTATTGGATAGATAAAATAATCTTCAGTTTTAGTGAGAGAAATTCTACATTTGTGTAATCATTGAACGGTATTCAGTAAGAGATTGATACAGGCTCTGTTGTTACGAAATGAAATTGGTGAAACGTTATGTTCCTTAGAATATGCTTCCTTGAATGTAATGAACTATCAAGGAGGCTGCAATATCTAGAGAAGTAGATCATTCTGTCCCATAACCCTGGCTGAAAGTCGCAAACGGTGCGCCTGAGTTTCTAGTTATGACTCGGTGAGCCTCATCACGTTTCACGTTACAATTGAACTCTGTAGCGTAGTGCTGTGCCATAACTAAAGACATTTAATATTAGAGGCAATGAACCGAGAAAATACACCACCATGATGTGTGTGACGTTGGGAGTAATCGTGCCCTAGGCCGGAGTTAGCGCGCCCTCGGGGGCGAAGGGCTGGGTGGGCGTGGGGCGGCGGAGGGCAATGGGCCAAAACGCTCGTTGAAAGCTTTAAACAGGCCACAGCCCATACGCACACATGCTGAGTCGAAAAAGTGCGATATAAAGAATGGTCTTTTTTGGAAATTATTTGATTGATTGTTAGTGGTTCCGGACACTTCAATTACTAGGGTCAGTAGTCCCGTAATTAGAGTGTTAGTTTTATTCGGGAGTGTGCGGCGATCTTCCCCAACTGGGTGGTGAGACCCGACACAGACCTACCGTCGGCTAGCGGGTTTTCCTCACCAGGTATCTCGCGCTAGCAAGGCACCGCCCCAGCCGGGACAAGCTCTGTGCTCGCGGCCGGTCTCCCGGCATGTGCGGTAGTGTAGTGCATGTTAGTGTAAGTGTGTGTAAATAAGAGGCGAGGCGAGGATAGGAAAAGGAAGAGGAAGGAAAGATCGCGCGCGGTCCATGGCACGTTTGTTGAGGTACAGCTCCGGCATTCGCCTGGTGTTGATCGGAGAAGCCACGAAAAACTACCGGAGAGAGCAGCCGGCCGCTGGAATTAGCCTCCAGGCTGCAACTGAACGATTCCTCTGAGCTGATAAGCGAGTTGAAAATCCTGCCACCGTCGATATAAGGAGTTCTATGAAATTTCAAGAAAGGGAGAAATACTTTGTTAGAGATTTGTTAATGTATTCCACATTATCGCTTCGTAGAAACATTAACAGAAGCATTTAATAAAACAACACAAAACGAAATTAAGGGATTTTACATTCCAATATATTCCTGCCCCCTTAGAAAAGTTGATTACACAAGGCAGAAATTGAAAGTAAAATAAACAAGAAATAAAGTAATACGTAACTATGTTTAATATATGTCAGATCTCGGTTATCTGGTAGACTCCTTCCAGTGTACACGTTTTCGAAGGAAGAACTCTTAGACCTAAGATTTCTAGCGCCCTTTGCGCTTACTACGTTGTCCATCGGCGCGTGAAGACCCTTTACTGAATTAGGAAGGGCAATGAGAGAGAATTTCTTTAATCATTGTTCAACCAAAACTTGTTTTTTAGGGCTATGAACAATTACAATAATTTGATCGCATGTGAGAAACTTAAAAAGTTAACTCTACATGCAACTGTCACATATAAGTAGTATTTTAGTTTAATTTGAGGGAGTTATCGTGATCTTTAAATCTATTCAACAGTTATAAATGAAAATGGATAATACATAAAAATGTATGCTGCAAATAAAAATATGTAGAGAGAGAATAAAACTATGAAGGACGTAAGAAATATTTTGAGTTACGTAATGTAATTCGCGGAAAAGGATTGATTGTTTTGACAAGTTGAAAAGAAGTATACACAGGAGAAGGCAGAGAAGCATAAAATTGATCTGAAATTCGTAGGATTCAAGACTTAAAGCAACAATATTAAGTTCATGTAATATTTGATCATGTCTAATGAACCAAGGAAATTTTTAAAAATTTCCTTAAATATTTATTTTTAATAATACTATACCTATAATATTACTTTGTAGAGGTTTGAAGAACTGTCTCGTTGCTTCGTTATTACTAATTCTCTTGTTATTTATAATTTTAATACATCTTTAAAACGAATAAATATCGAAAATATTGAAGGAAGGTCTACACTGTAATATAGGTGGTGGTAGATTTTATCTGAAATCCCGAGATAACGATCGAATGAAGCACACGCTCCCTATCTCTGTGAAAACATCAAAATATATCCGCACGTCCAAACGACTTTATATTATTATAACTTTATATATTATATTATTATATATTATTATATTATATTATATTAATAATAATAATAATAATAATAATAATAATAATAATAATAATATAAAGTCGTTTGGACGTGCGGATATATTTTGATGTTTTCACAGAGATAGGGAGCGTGTGCTTCACTCGATAACTTTATATATTATATTATTATATATTATTATATTATATTATATTAATAATAATAATAATAATAATAATAATAATAATAATAATAATAATAATAATAATAATAATAATAATAATAATTTTATTGTGATTTTCTCCAAAAAATTAAAGTTTTTTGTACACGTCCAAGTGTCCAGGTCAAAAGTCTACGACCAACCTAGCAAGTTCAAAGCAATGCAAGTGCAGCTGCGGTAAGTTCTGGGGAAACATTTGCCCTATATGTTGCCCTACATGTGGTTCTCGAACTATCAAAACATCGGGTATTAAGTTTTGTGAACCACATATGATTCTCAGGGCATTGAACGTGTGCACATATGCCTCTCAGGGCAGTAACTGAAGTCTACACGATATGTTTGATTCGCGCGCTATTTTAATGAGGGTGTACTACAACATACGTAACAGTGAAGGGGGAAGGCTTTTCATCTTAAAAATAA
Organism: Gryllus longicercus; assembly: GCA_038098605.1. NCBI lineage: Eukaryota > Metazoa > Arthropoda > Insecta > Orthoptera > Gryllidae > Gryllus > Gryllus longicercus. Next base: position 1,545,197 of record JAZDUA010000142.1, on the reverse strand, counting down.
CTTTTTTCTACAGGGATTTCGAGAAAACCCTTTGAAGGGAAAGAGTTTCGTAATATAACTTAATTTGTACGCTTGTAAGCCCTACAGAGAACCTCTAATGTGATTTAATTAAACGACAAAGTAAATCAGCATAAGGAATCACAGACACTCGGAGACACTTCATTTATTCTAACAAAAAAGGATTGTCTAAATGGATAAAAAACGGTAAAGATCATTATTTTGAAAAAAAATGACAGAAATATTGAAAGGATCCATTCTTACATTGGGATAGGTGGCTTAGGGCATCAACTAATATCTGACCGCACTGCCTCTGACGGCACTGCCTCTGACCGGGAAGTTCTAGGTTCGAAGCCCCACAGTGGTAGTATTTTCGACACTAGCTTAATAGCTAGGACGACTTCGGTCGCTGTCTGGCGGAGATGACTAGTGGCTGGTTGTTCGTTCGCTAGTTTTCTGTGGTTTCTCCGATCAATGTCGCGTGAATGCCGAAGCAGTATCCAAACAAACGGGCCCCGGACCGCGCGCGATCTTTCTTCCCTCGTGCTTGTCCTTTTCCCTTGCGTGCATTTACACTCTTACATGCACTACACTAACACACATGACAGGAGACCGGTTGGAATTTTGGAGCTTGAGTGGGCTCGGGCGGTGCCCCGCTGACAGTGGTTCGGCGCCGGATCTCACAATCCAACCGGGGAAGATGACCGCCACCGCCCTTTAAAAACATGCACTACACTATCGTCACCTTGGGAGACGCGCCCGGGATCACTTCATCAATCAAAAAATCGATTCTTCCGATAGGTGGATTAACCGGTGGAACGGAAATACAGATCACTGCTTTTGAGATACGTAGGTTGTTATGACTCTGCCTCTTAACAATAGTACTTTCTCGCTCGTATTTTCATTGAAATTTACGATAAAAGTTCTCAAATTTCGAAAAATTGTACGTGTGTTTATTTAAAAAAATATCTTTAAGAAACTGATGTAATTTAGGGAAAAATCAGTGTTTAATATTTTAGTTGTAAGAGGACTCCGAAAAAATTGCAATTTTCTCAATTTTCTAAAAATTAGGGTTTTCAACCAACATGAGACTTGCACCACTCTCTTAAACGTCCTTCATACTATCCAACAAAACAATTTAATTATCAACGAAGGAGCCATTCTTTTTAAAATTTCGAAAGCGTCCCAGGGTCTTCATGTAAAGTACCCTTACCAAAATTAAAATCGCTTTCATATTCAAGAGGCTGCAGCACTAGCCAGATTGACTGGGCATATAAATTTTGGAGAAAAGCGGCCGAACGTTTTAACCACTAGCCTTGTTCACGGACGCGCGTACGGACGTTTTGACGTCATTCGATTTTTCGGCGTCAGTAGCCCACAAAACATGGATTTTGGCTACACCACGTGTTAGAAGATTTGTTTTTTAATTTTAGCAACTAAATTTATCCACTGTTTCGTTGCCAGGGACCTGTTTTTCTGTCGAAAATTTCCGTTTTTTCCGCGCAGTACGAGCATTATATCACTTCCCCTCTACTCCAAAGCGGGAAAGTAAAATGAATGAGGCTTTATTTCTCATTTATTTTATGAATTTTATTAAAAAATGTTTTATACTTTTGCCAAGCAGTGCTTAATTTCCTTCCATTTACCATTTTACTCAACACATCCACTTTCTTTTTAATATTTTCCACGACCTCCGATGAAGGAATTAATCAATATCTTAGACGCAGTGTTGAGTGACTAACAAGTATAGTGAATGAACCGAAAATTATTTTCAAAACGTTTTTCCGTATATCATACTACTAGATAAATAAAAGTGTGTGTATTGCATGCCTGAAAACATTTAACAAATTTAATTTACATTTTCTTGCTTGAAATGATTTGTTAATACAATTAGCTGTAGCAATGAAATGTTTGAAATATGGTGACAAAAAACCGTCAACATTTTATTTGCATGTATTTACATATTTTGACTTAGTTCCGCTATCAAAAGAAAATCTGAAATCCTATTATTCCGAGAATATCCCCAGTTTTCTATGTAGTTTCAAAGTTTAATTTAATCTTATTGTCTGTTAGTATTAATGTTTCAGGACTAAATAAAATTTTGGAATTGGGAAAATAAATGTGTAATTAAATTTTAATGTGAATAAGTGAAATACCGAAACGTGGCTTCATTACGAGAAAACATTGAGAAACCAATATAAACTCAGAAAGAAATTAAACATATAAAATTAAATAACTTGTAATTTCGCTCGGCTGAAAGTGAAATTTTCAAAAATTATGTTACGAGAAAGTAATTAATATTCCTTCTCAATGTTGTCGAAATTGGTACTATTGGAAAATCAACACCCAGAAAATACAGATTAGATGTCGCCATTATTTGAAGAATGGATGTTAACTAAACGAATTTTCATGTAATTATATCAGTCGTAATTTAGTTTTGGGAAAGTGAAATCTCTCTTTAGCTACAGTTTGTGAAACAAAGTTGTAATAGAACTATGTTGGTGCTTTTCTGTGTGAAGTTGTTACTCCACCAAACTCCGTCTGAAGACCGCTTGGAAAGTTGAAGAAAAATAGCTATCTCGACCTTCTAAACTAATACTACTTGGACTAATTACGCAACATTCGCGTCTCTGTCTGTCGTTAATCGTAATCTGCGGTGATGATGCTCTCTGGGAGTTGGTCGTGCAACTATCGCGGTCGCGACAATTTCGTGGCAGCAGATGCCACTCTCCCGGAGGAAGGAGACGCAGTTGGGGCGAGTGGGGGCGGGAGGCAACAGAGAGGGGGGCGAAAAGGGAGCGGACAGCACAGGAACAAGACCCTTGCGTTTGCATCGCACTAAGGGTTACTCTAGAAAATGCACTATATGCATCATACGGAAAATTAAAAAAAAAGATTGGTTGACATTTACCAACACTGCTGTGGTCATTACTCCCGTTAGTGTAGTAAATGTTTTCTCACGAGAGGTTGCGGTGCTCCTCCCCCTCTCGTGAAATCCGGCGTCGACCCACACTTCGATTGATTTGTGATTCTGGGCGCGTCAACTGCCAAGGTCATTAGACTCGCGTGTGTAGTGTATGTGTTTTCCTCGCGAGGTGGCGGTTATTTTCTCCCGCTGCATGGGCGCCGACCTGCCGTCGGAGAGCGGGTTTCCCCAACAAGGTATCTCCCACCATAAGGAACCGCCCCAGCCGGGACAAGACATAACCTCCGACCGGTCTCCCGGCATGTGTGTTAGTGAAGGGCATAGAAGTGGAAGTGTGTGTAAGTAATGAGTGAGGATAGGGCAAGGAAGAGGAAGGATAGATCGCGCGCGGATCGTAGCCCGTTTCTTAGGGTGCTGCACCGGCATTCTCTTGGTGTTGATCGGGGAAAGCTCGGAAAATTACCGATGAGAGCAGCTGGCCAATAGAATTCTCCTCCGCTTCACAGCATCTTGCAAGGGAATGCCCCTTCATGTATCTCCCTTTTTCTGAGAGAATGAAATTGAAATATTTTCTATTTACGAAAATTCGTTCAAGTGATGAGAACATAGAAGGAAATTATGCTATCCATCTTAACTTTAAAACGTAATGAATCACTTTTAATAATTGTATAATCATTTAATTTATTTTATTAAGACACGTGCCAGATGATTGATAGATATTCCGCTTTTATATTTAGTGTTTGTTCAGGGCTCACTATCGTCGCTTCGATAACTAAAACAGCACACTCAAGTGTTTATTTTCAACAGTCGACGAAAAATCTACTTCTTTTGGTAGATCGATTGAAAGTTGCACAAAAAACGACCTAATGAAAAAATTCCTGTAGAAAATCATTTATTGTATTAATTTTAAGATGCTATTAAATTATTCTACTCACGTCTACTAAAGACTGTTAAGTGATAAAACTCCTAGCAGGTGATAAAATATCTAGAGCCCACTATCTTTTATAGGAAGAAAAATTTAAGAAATTTGGATCAGTAAAAATCTTGAATTTATTTTTAAAATAAAAACAGAAATTTCGTTCATAATAAGCGTCGAAGCTGTCTCAATACTAAAGTTTAAATGTTAATTAATTTTGTTGATAAATCTTTGCATACTCTATTTCATTTTTCATATATTAGTTTCCGTAGGATTTATTTATAAGTAAGCTCATACAGTCATTATCATAATGCTCAAACTATATTGTTTGGATTTTCGATCATCAGGATCCATTCATAGAACGAAGGAAAATTTCATAACGCTTATTAATTTTTGGTAATATAGTATTATTGTGTTTACTGAAGGCTATCAAAGTAACCAAACGCCAATTTTCACAGTTGGGGTCCCTCATGGCTTTAAGAGTGACTTTTCTCTTGAGAAGAATAAAAAAATAATGTGTTGGTAGAGATACCGGATGAGTATTTCTACTCCAAGACATGGTATTTTTTCCTTTTTGCTTTTCTGTTAAGAAAGTGATGTTACGAAAAGTGTTAAATGATACACGACCCATGTTACAAATTATTGAATTAATTATAGACCTCTATTTACAAACTTCAACTGCGTCAGTAATTTACTCTGTATCTACCTAAATACGTTAATCATATCCTATATTATTTCAGGAGTGTGAATGACTTTTGTGGCTCTCACACGCAGATAATATTTACAAATAAGGTCTCCAGAAAAGGAGAATTTCAAGTAAAGTCGACTAATTGTACGTTAACTTTAAATATATAAAGGCGTTTTCTGAAAAATCTTATCAAAATATTCATATCCAACGCAACCCGCAACACGCGAGCAGCATTGTTGGAATATATTATCCCTATACAGTATTTGAGCAACTCCGCGTGTGCGGATGTGCACATGTGTGGATCCGTCACTCACTGCTAGATGCGCCACTTACGACACTACACCAATCGAGACATGCTGCGAAGTGTCATTCGACGGAGCTCGGTCTCCTGATGGGGAACTGATGTTTTCGGATCAGGCCATAAGATTCAAAGAAATGTACAGGAACTTGTTTTTTTGTGTTTTGGATCTGTCATCGTAGTGATAATGCTAGGAATAGAACCAACGCCTCCTAAAAAGATGTATGTAGGTGACGTTGATTAACCTCCAGTATCCAAAGGCATTTTTCGCTCAATACACCATAACTTTCTTTCAATACGTTGGCAACACTGTGGTGACATCTGTAAGTGAACACTTGAATTACCAAGTGAATCGCGCTGAAGATTTCATTTCAATTTTCTTCGGAATCATGGTATTAAAAAAAATTTTAAAAACCTTCGAACACTATTGACTCGGAACTTATTAAACTTTAAGAATTTCAAGTGAACGCGGAGAAAACAAACTATGAGTAATGCTGGAAAATAAATGAACGTTCTTATGTTCGACTTCTCAATTTAAATACTTCCATGAGTGATTTTCAAATGAATGTGACCCACAACTTATTCTTATTAAATTTAACTAACACCTTATTCACGTATACGTACATAAATAGTCGCCTCTTAATGTTTATATAGATTTGCTTACATAACAATTAATAGAGAAATTGCAGAAGTAGAAGTAAACACAAATTAGACTGAGTTTGTGAAGTTTTAATCTCTTCAAAAATTAGGAGAAAAATATAGAAGTGTAAAGGAAATACGGGGAAGAATTAAATATAGTTGTAAAAGAGGTTAAGACAGAATTTCCGGAACTAATTAGTAATAATCTGTATTTTTGCATTTAGCGTTTGTTCTAATGCAAATGTGATATGAGCATTTTGGTGGATATTAACAACGAAGCGCAAAAAATGTATCTGTACTAAAAATTTAACTAGTATTAGCTTCCTCAAAACCTGCAGGTATTTCTTACGGCGGTTATAATTTTGAAATTGCAATCAGATTAGGTCATATATCAAATGGAAGTAACTTACAAAGCCATTGGATGCTGGGAACTTTTGAAAAAATGGAAAATTGGAAAATAAAATTATCAGTTTCTACGGTAAGTTCAATGCGAGATACTGAAATAACATATTTGAACAAAGCTGGGCATGACAGAAATGAAGAATGAAATAAATTTTCAACACATGAAACTATTTTTAAAACAGTTGACAGCGTCAACGAATCGATAGTTTACCAGTATGTAGTATGACGTATCGTATATGCTTCCATCATAAGTGGAAATGTTACGCGTTCCTTGACAACTTATCATCGCGCGATTTGGTTGATGTAGTGACTGAGAGATGGCGTTGTGCTTCGAGCAATCGATCAGAAAAGTTCAGCGGAAGTAGTGAAGATAATCGGAACTAAGGCAGTTGGGCGTTGATTTTCGAAAACTGTGGACGTGTTACTTGATTTAGGAAAAGTTCGTGTTGCAACTTGTGGTAAGATTCCTGATATTTGTGCGGATTTTCGAGTGATTGTAAGGTACACGTGAGTAACAAACAATGAATTATTTCAATGTGCGTTATGTGATCCCGTAATGGAAAAATTCTGTTAGGAGATAAGGAATCCCAGATTGCATGTAAATAAGTGTTAGCTAGTGAATGATATAATATCGTGGGAATAAAAGAATTCTTCGGAGGAGTGTTCATAAGGACAGTAAAAAATACAGATACCGGCTATACGATCACGAGAAAGACTTAGTTATTAGTGAGGGAATTCATTTGGTGTAAGATCCCGACGCCTAGACGCAGTGAGTGGCACCCTGGCGCAACGGCCTCAGACAGCTTCGGGTGACTGGGAAAGACGGAAAAGAGCCGACAGCCCTTCGTGGGGCGAGGGAGCGACTGGCGCGACGGCGACGGCCCTGAGGGGAGCAAGTGGCGCCAAGGCCATCGGAACGGCAGCGGGACAGGCAAATTCCAGACGCGGTTCTGTAACGTATGTGAAATATTGTTTCTTTCTTGAATAGGAACGAACAATGATATAATCTCCAAACTATTACGTAGTATACTCCATTCTGCCACACTTGAATTCAAAAGGATGTAAATATTCACAGTTATTGCGACGTATTTATTTTGTGTTGACATTGTGTTAGGTTTGATTGGCCTATCAGTATTTTAGTGAAGGATATTTTGATGTTATTTGAAGTTACAGAAAAGTGATGCGAATTCTCGAGCGAACCAGGGAGTGAAAAGGGGAGTTTTCAATTATTACAATAATTAGCACTGCTGTCTGAGGTTAAAACATAAATTATTTATGATTAATCGGAATAGAAAGTTCTCGTCTGTAATATATTAATATATTTTGTACAAGATAGTTTGACTCTATTAAATTTGTTGAGTTGCTACTTGACAGGTCTTACTTGGATTAAAGTAAGCCAAACACTAAAAATACTCCTGACCTACCTCCATCCCTATCTTATTTAGGAATATAAAAATATTTTGCATCTTTGTTGCCATCTTGTTTGCGTTTGGCGCGACTTCATGTCCACGCGTTCAAGGTCTCTGAAGACAGATCCTGAGCAGATGATTGGTACGTCAAAATAGTTGTAGAACTAGAAATTATGGGAATGTGAGGCCCAAGGCCTCAATAAAACATTCTTCTCGTCGTAATGTGAATCTCTGTTCGGTAATAATAGTTTGTATTGAGAAGGGGGTAGGGAAGAGGTTTAACGAGCTAGAGTAAGAGACGACTAAGAAAAGGGGTTTAACATGCCAGAGTTCTCGCACGAGTACGCTAGTCAGTACATAAATCACATAGATTGCTATAGAAGTCGCGATTTACATATCACTAGAGTGAGAATCACACTGCAGTCGAAGTGTGGAATGATTACGATGACTACTCCGCTCGTGAAATTAAAACCAATTGTGTTAACTATACATACAAAATGCCCCAATCGGGGCGGTGTATCTAAAAAAACGTTTTCGCTTTTTCTATTCGATTTTTCGTACAGCTTCTACCTACTGGCCAATCATAAACTGTCACTCATTTCTCATCTGTAATTTTGAAAGCATTTTTGGCTGATTTTATCAATTTTAATATCGTTTTATTGCTACTTGCTACAAATAATATTTACGAGATGCAACAAATGCTGTAAACAGAATTCCTAAGTAGCGTATTCAATTTATTCGTTCAGAAATTGTAATGTCAGCTGTTGTAAGAATGAAATAGAAGGTTCCTGTGATGTCTGTTAGCGCCTTTATCGGGTCAGCCAGTTTCAGGCTAATTAAAAGAGATATTTTCTGGTAAAGAGCAGTCCAATCCTAAAGTTTGAAAACTGCAATTACTTGAAAGAAAAGGAATATGCCTGATTGATCAATAACGTATCCGACAGCTTCAGTTGTTCATCGAAACTGGTTTTAATAAACATTTTTACGTACTTTTTGTTTGCTTTTAGGGCATTTTAAGAGAATTTTATTGATCATTTTTGCTGAAGTTGTAGCTCATCAAAATACGCCCCTTAGAGATGATTAATGATCTTGATGATTATTTGGATTAAGAATTGAATAGACGGGAAATGGAGACCTCCTCAAACTGGCTTTATCTCTTACAAAACTTCACAAGAAGCCCGGAGCCGAGCAACACTACGACTAGCCCGCTGGCCGCTGTACGCCTTGCAACATGGGATGAGTTTAACCGAAAAAGTTCCGAGGCCCAGGACGCGGAACGGGTTAAATCAAGCAGGACGGCTGCAGCACAGATAGTTTGAGCAACATCGCGAGAGTTGGATCGAGATGGGAGGACGGGAACCCAAAGGGTTCGGGTCGCCGTTATCGCGCGGATACGAGGGCAGAATTAAAGACGTGCGCGATGAGTTAACTGCCTCCAATAAAACATTCGGCCCCGCGGGAAATGGGCGGGGTGGCGCCCGGGGGGGTTGATAGCGAGAGGTTTGGGAGGGGGAAGGGAGCTGTGAAACTCGCCCCTAACTTGCCTGCGGGCGTGTGACCTTTGCTTAACGAGCAACGCAATGGAGCGAGGTTGCAACTGTCGGACTTTGTTCAAGTTCACTGCTCCACTGATTCTGTTCAGTCCGCCTCCCGGAAAACATTGTTCATGGCTCGCTTGTTAGTCGTTTAGTTTAGGCTCAGCAATGGAGCATTTATCTTTATTACGCTCCTGCAGAGAATGTGGATTCTTAGAATAAGCTTGAAATTTTCATGCAATAAGACGTTTGTATAAGGCATCTGATCAAAATAAATACCAAATTAAATATGTAAATTACTCGATTGACTTTTATTTTCAAAGAGCGTTGACATTAAAAATAAGAGTAAAATGTCAAACAAATTTAACACGAAATTTGATGTCTGAATTTTTCCTCTCTACCGCCAACGCGTTCTGTGCAAACTACTCGTAGTTTAAAACTTGTATCATGGCACTTAAACAATTTTTGAAAATTGAAACACACTAACACTTCTTTACACATACAATAACATAAGTGTATTACTAGGTATCAAATCGCTGGCAAAAATGTTTCGGTGTCGGTTAATGAAATAAATAAAGTTTCGGATATGATTCCGGATATTCATAACGAAAATGTTCAGTTTTCAAACGGTTCCACACTTTTGCAATGTTTTTATCAAAATATGATGAACTAATTTAGCCTGCGATCTAAACCTCTTGTATATGCGTAACATCACAGCCGCTGTCTATACAACTCATCCCTGTCTGAATGGGAGGCTAGAACCATCGTATTCTTGATTTGAGGAACAAGTAATTGAAAATAATTTTACTTTTGCAAGTTTCCAGTGGACACTCAATATCTGTATTTTGTAAGTAATTTAAACTTAATATTACGCTAGTTCTTTACAGAAATTCTTGGCTATCATTTTGAAGAGTTAAATTACACCCTTTGACTCTAGAATCCGATGAAACAAAATAAAATATATTTACTATAAGAGGTACTTGAGAAATGTCCGAAATCGTGTAGACACTAGAATTTATTTCTTGGGACGGGAAGCTAGCATAAGTAGTTCCAAAAATATGAAAAAGAACGCAATAAAAATCAATATATTAGGATACAGTTCCAGTAAAATGGCAATGGAAAAGTAAGGTATTCAATCTTCGTCTTGCTTTTAACCAGTTTTTAATGGTTTCGGGCGTGTTTAGGTGTGATCCTTGGTTTTTTGAAAACGCAAAGCTAGTGATACCACACCAACACGTTCTGTATTCACATACTCATATTAGTAAAGAGTTTGTAAAATTATAATACCGCAATTTCTGTTCATGTTAAACATTTCAGCCACCACTCGTAAAACTCGTTACCTATCGTAGCGTATTTGGCGCGAACATTTAAAACTGATTCATAGATGCAAATACGACCATCCAAAACTGCATTCCATATAACTCGAAACCCCGCGCCACAATGAGAATATATTTGTGATAATTTTAACCAGCCGTGTTCGGACTGTGCTTATCTGTCTTACCGCAACCTACTAATTCTTGAAACATTCTAGAAAAGAAATGCAAAAAAATCAAATTTGCAATTTCAAAATGTTCCCATAATGACACAAATCTACTCTTTTATCAAAAATACACATGTCTTTACCAGTCCTTACAAAGATACAATTTTGAAGAACACTTTCCATTAACCTTCAGGTGCTCGCGCTATTTAGTGTCATATGCCCGATCGCGGGGTAGTATTTTTGCCGCCGACGAACATCCTTCCCTTCCCTCAATATTACAGCTTCTCTTGATCGTCAGTAGTTGGGAATTTATAAAATAACATAAACTGGGCATTGTAATAGATTAATAATTTACTGAAACAATTTTAATTATTTTGCAGAATAGAAATTTCTGTAGGAGATAATCAGCAAAATCAGTCTTCTACTTTGGCTTCGCCAAACACTGACGACAAATACATACAATATAATAATGACATAATAAAAATCTATATTGGAGTCTAATGAAATAGGAAGGTAAAATAAGATTCAAAGGGTGAAGAGGGGGAGAGAATGTGTAGGTAGCTAAACATGTTTTAAGGTAGAGAGAATAGTAAGTATTAGGTATCTAGATTACTAAAATTCACTGACATCACCTACACATAATGAATAAACAATTCGTTTAATTTTCACAATAATGAGCATAAGTGAATTACGACATTTTATTACAAAGATATATGAAAAATATGCTTAGATATTCATTACACACATGGAAAAAACCTAGAACTTGCGCGATCGCGGGCGGTGTTCATGCCGCGTAGAGCGCAGGCTGATGCCATTGGTCATTTTGGCGTGAATTTGTCGTAAATGTGAGTGGGTCTTCGAGAATTCATTACCGCTATCTTTTGTGTCAATAAATTGTTAGAAAATGCCTGGATTCCCGAAACGTCGAGTTCAAACATCAAAACTCAGCGCCTTTTTGTTTTCAAAGGCGGCTTTTTCACCGCCCGCGCGAACGCTCGAAGGTTAAGTAAAAAGTCTCTATCATCAATATGTTTCGCAGCTTTCGAAAATACGAAGGGTTCATCGAAAATATGACATACGCTATTTTTATCAGTTGATGACATGGAAACGCCTGTGAGAGTCGCTAGGGTTCGAGTCCCGGCGGTTGCACGATTTTATACACCAGATACATAGCTAGGGTGACATCAGTCGCTGTCTGGAGGAGAATTGCAGGGGCCGGCTGCCCTCATCGGTAGTTTTCCGTGGTTTCTCCAATCAACACCTGGTGCATTTCGTAGTGGAAACCTAACAAACGGGACACGGACCGCGCGCGATCTTTCCTTCCTCCTCCATGTCCGATCCTCACCCTTTACGCATGAACGACACCGTACATGCCGGAAGACCAGTCGGGAAGCTCATCCTGTTGGGGTGTGAACCCCCTCAAGCCGACGGGTAGGCCGGTGCCGTATCTCACCATCCACCGCCAGTTCCAAATCAAAAAACGTGAACTAGACTTCTGGGGTAATGACCTTAGCTGTTGACGTACCTGCAATTATCAGTGAAACAATCAATCAACCGCAGCGGGCGCGGCTTACTCGCGTCGTAGGCAGTTTCCGCGTTTCTGGTTGGCGCCAAGTGGAGCCGAGAGCCTGTTGCCCTCCACCTTCGGCCCTGGGGAGCCCCGCAGCCATTGCATAATGCAGGCCGGTACCACAGAGAGCTTCTTTATCGCCCGTGCTTCGGACTCGCCGTCTTCATACAGCGTTTAAGTAAGCGCTGAATCATTTATAGTTGTTGCCTCGAGATGCTGTCCAATGAAATAAACATCTGCTCTTGCAACGCATTGTAAATGGATTTCCTGCTCATTGTTTTACAAATCATTTGCTCCTTCACGTAGCAGATCTATTCTACAAAAATTGAATTTCACTCGTATTACTCGTAAGCAATGGGAATGTATGTGCTTGCTAAACAAGCCAAACCACATGACCCTATTCTCTGAATAGCTCAAAAATAATTAAAGGGAAAAACAATTGAAATTACATTTCTTTATCATCAGACATCAGAATATTTGAAATGAAACTACATAAATACCTTATCGTATATCAACTTATGAAATTAATCCAACATAATACATAAAAGTGTTGCTGTAATTATATTTTGCCGACTTCTTTGATGTAAGCAATATGATTCCTCGGGATTTTTATTCTTAACACACATGAATATAAATATATCCTATAATATTAGAACTTAATTATTTCATTATTAATATACTTCTGAATATTGTGTTTTATTTCAGCAATTATTTCGATAACATTTCTGTTTTTCTAGTGGAAATGTTTTTAGATACATATTAAATCCATAAATTATCACCTATCGTATTCAACACAAAAATTCTCATGATAATTTGTCACGAAGTTCACGTGATTGTATTTTCTGTAGTCTTAGTTTATGGCATCATCAGATTTAAATCATATACGGCATTTTTAACATAAACAAAACTTGTTTAGGAAGACAAAAAACTTAAAATTATCTTACATGGAATTCAGTATTCATTAGATAGAAATGATTAATGTCTTACCAACATGTAAAATTAGTCTATTATCTCTAACTATATTTGAAAAAAATAATAAATCCTACCTAATCTGAGTAATTAAAACTTTAAGTTCGTTAATAACGTTCCAAAGTTAAGTTTTTTAATTCTTTGTTTAATACAAGGTGGTTCAAATATGACCGGGACTGATTTTTTTTCAAATACCCCGACATACGCATTAACTTAATGGCATTAAATTAAATTAATACGCATTAACGTAATGAAACGTGGGTTCACTGGAGACAATCTAGCCACAACCCCCCACCTCTCTCCCTTGCAGGTTAGAACCTGTTCAGTCGCGTCTGGGTCTTGCTAGAACGATGAGTGAACAAAAGGTGCCGCGGTGCGTGGAACAACGCATTATCATCAAATTTCTCGTTGGAGAAAACGTTCAACAGTCGGAAATTTTGCAGAGACTCAAAAAACAGTACAGGGAAGAGTGCCTCTCACGGACCCGTGTGTTTGAATGATGTGTTTCAGAGAGGGACGAGAGCGCGTTGAGAATGAACCTCATAATCGTCGGCCGCGAACATCCATAACCCCAACAAACATTGATCGTGTTAATGCGGTTATTTGTGAGAACAGGCGCATCACTATCAAAGAAGTTGCATCAGTAATTGGCATCAGTGTGGGTAGTGTAGAAGACATGATAAAAAAACACCTAAAATATTGTGGCGTCACCGATTAATTAAATATAATTTTATTATGGCATCGCCAATAATCAATAATTCCTACAGCTTGAAATAGCTCGCGCCGCGGCACAGAAGTAAGTGGGTCAGAGAGGACTCGGCCACCGCCGCGGAGGGTTCCTTTCGTCATGCCGCCCACCCCCCGACCGCGCATAGGTCTTTTGTCCAGAAGGCAGCTGGTTTACTGCAGTCATAAAAGCCATTCTTGTTTTCGAGCCGTTCGCCGGCCCTCTCCTGGGACAGAGCGCGCCCCCGCATCCCTTCTCCGGCCGCGCGACCGGAGGGTGCGAACCCCAAAGAAAGGATAGGCCGAGTGTCAATTAAAGACAACGACGCATTTACGACACGTAGTAAGCGAGAACCTTTTTCGAACAATGCTAACCACTCACATTCGTTCTGGCACGCGCCTCGACACGCGCCTGGGTAGACACCCGAATCCCTGCACGGGCCATTAACAAATTAAATACAGTAGGCAGTCAAGTAGCCCCTGCCGGCCGTCGGGAATCCGTGAAATGCGCTTTTTTCGCGCGCAAGTGTCCACACAGCTGCGATCAGCTCCCGGAGTAACTAACAAAAGGGAAGCAAGAGAGAGAGCGAAGCCAGCGACAGACAGAAAGCTTTTACGGAAAACTACAGAAAAATCGACACGAGATTGGTTAATCAGATTTCTGCGACGCAGTCACCCTCGGCCAATGGGAAGCTTCGCCATGAGGGAGGGGGGAAATTTGGTGTTAGGAACAATTTGGGAAGGGGAAAGGAAATTCTCTTATAAACGCGATGCAGAGTAGGAATAGGGGACTTGTTAAAATTTCTTCAGACTGATTTTTTTAAAATTACTTCGGCACAACTTCTGAGATTTTTCTGACACGACTACTTCAAAATTTCTTCGAGAGACGCTCTTTGTTAAATTTCTCCGAAGGAGACTTGTAAGATTTCTTCGAGAGAGACTTGTAAATTTTTGTTGCTACGGGAGAGTTCCAAGATACTCCCTGGTAGCTAAACGTGCCTAATTATTCAGTCATTCACGATCGGGACGCGACTTGTAAACTGTTGCGGAGGAAACTCGGACGGGAAACTACCGAATCCCGCGCCGTTTTCGCTTCGGCCCGCCAGCCTTGCCGCCTCTCGTCCCGGGCTAAGTGACAGCCCTCTCCGTTACGTCAGCGCCCGTGGACACTCGCCCCTCTGAGCCTGTTCGATCCGGCGTCCTGCAGAGAAGGAGACGCACCGCTGGAGTTCAGCGACCTGGGACAGCCGCCGCCGCCTCTGTTTGAGGCCGCCGCCTCGGCCCGCCCACGAAGACCAGCAGCCATTGGTGAAACTATGAGACGATGCCGTCTCACTGAACAGTTACAACAGCAAAAAACTGCGAGTGGCCGCGCTCAGGCCCATCAGAGTAACCTCTTGTAATTCATTCACAGAGTAGTTTTAGTATTAAAAGAACTTGCGTCGCCAATTGCGACATTGTAATTTACCTGGTAGCTCTTGGTGCCAGGAATAAACAGTTGTTTGTCACCAATGACTCAATTGCTCATTTTTTTGACCTCCCAACTCTTCCACTCAGTTACATTTCAGGAGCTGAACCTGGCGCCCTCCCCCGAGCAGTCTTATAAATATTACATTTGGCTGGTCCCAACGTGGGGCTAGTTGAGTGCAACAGCAATCACTTATAAATATTACATTTGGCTTTCCCAAGTGGGGCTCGATTAGTATTGTTAAATACCCCAGTAAGCGACCCCGAGATTAGGGAGTCAAATCGCTCATAAAATATTTTGTTATTAACTTTTTTTGGTTCAGCTCCTTCAAAATTCTATTGCGACAGCTTAAATCACAAGTTACCGCAATAAATGGATGGAAGAAAGTTGTAGGAGGGTCAATAATTTGTGTACTCTGATGTATTTGTTGTTTGTGTTTTTGTGTTTATTGTTTTTGTACTGTGTTGCGTGTGTCGGTGTTTGCGTGTGCGGTCTAGTAGTAAACTAAGTGAACAAGAGAACTCAGTAAAAATGCTCGACGAATCAGGTGTCGATCTAGCAGGCTCAGACAGTTCGAGTGACCCACCGGCGCAAGGCGACAGTAAAACTATGTTAGCGAAAATTCTAAAATTGATGCAAATTCAGGTGGCGCAACAGAAGGCGGAACGGGAAAGAGATAGGAAAATTTGGGAAGCGCAAAGGGAAGAAGATTGGAAAGATCTTAGGGAGCTACAAGAAGACAGGGAAATTAGGAAAGCGCAACGGGAGGAAGATAGGAAAATTCAGGAAAAACATTTTAGGGAATTAAAAGAGAGTATTCAGGAAACTAAAAATGAACTTATTGAAACCATTGGTAGCCTAACCACGGAAAATGCTAGGAAAATTCAGGAGACGCGACTGGAGGAAAGTAGGAAAGTTCCTAGGGAGCTACAAGAAGATGGGGAAACTCAGGAGGCGCAACAGGAAAATAGGGAAATTCGGGAGGCGCAAAGGAAAGAAGATTGGGAAATTCGGGAGGCGCGTTTTAAAGAATTAAAAGGGAGTAATCAGGAAACAAAAAAAGAGCTTAATGAAAACGTTAATAAGATTGATAAGAAATTAAGCTCTAAAGTTAGTCAAACACAGGAAGAAGTAAATTCTATGGGAAATGCGCAAGAGGAATACGCGATGGGAAACAAATCTGAGATTAGGGAAGAAATAGACCGGAGTGTCAAAATTTTAGTGCAAGAACCTTTAAATTGGGACGGAGAAAACAGCGTAGGAAGCTCTCCCACGGCTGAGGCAGGCTTGCGATTTTCGTGGGCGCCCCCACAAAATCTTTGTTTTTCGGGATCTCCGGACGAGAACCCGAAAGCTTTCTTAGATCGAGCCGAAATTTCTATGGCTCTAACTAAATCGGTTCCCTCCTCGCTCAAACCCAGGTTCATGCAGGAGTTGTTACGTGGCAGCGCCGCCCACTGGTTGACAGCAATCAATCCGTTCACGAGCAATTATGAGGGGTCCCGACATCGATTCGTGGATA
The DNA here is from genome assembly GCA_038098605.1 of Gryllus longicercus. Classification (NCBI taxonomy): domain Eukaryota; kingdom Metazoa; phylum Arthropoda; class Insecta; order Orthoptera; family Gryllidae; genus Gryllus; species Gryllus longicercus. The sequence continues at coordinate 1,528,652 of JAZDUA010000142.1, read as the reverse complement.
AATTTTGGGGGGACCAAGCCCGCTACGAGTTTGAAAAGCAAATTTTGGAAGGTAGTTGGGACAAGCATGGCAAGTTTACAATGAGAGGCGACCGCCTTCTGAACCGCCCGTGGGGAGACCGGAAAATTCGACAGAGGGAAACGGCTCCAGTACTAGTGTCAATTACAATGTAAGAACAAATTCGTCAAACTAGAACCGTTTGGGTCATCTGGGTCCCAAACGAATTGTGGCAGAGATACCATTCGATGAAACGATATCTGTAGATTACGCCTTCCACGATTTTGGCAATGGGGAGGCTAATCAAGTCAAAGAGTGTCTGGAAATGCCCTGTTTTAGAATTTAAATTGAGTAGAATTCCTGTCCGTGCACTGGTCGACACAGGCAGTGAAATCAGTGCCATTTCGTTAGAATTATTTTCTCGCCTTGTAAGTGAACGTAAGCCCGTGCCAACACTGCCCACTGCTAAGTGTTAAGTTATCGGAGTAGGAAATAAACGAAGTAAGCCAATTAATAAGCGGGCCCTTATCTCGTTTCAGGTACAAGATCATTTATTTGACGTCCCTTGTCTAGTTATAGAGGATTTAAAACACGATATAATTTTGGGGGGTTAATTTCTTAAAGGAGAACAATGGGGTGATTGACTTTTCCAGAGATATTATGAGTTTTGGTGGGGGTAAGGAAATTGCACTTACGGATGATGTTGACGGCGAAGTAGAACCAAATACACTGTGTGCGTCCTAGAGTCAGGGGGATGACGCGAGTGGGGTCATAAGCCCAATGAGAGCAAAGAAAATGACTTAATTAATGACCACGAGCGCTCCTAGCTAGAGCAGGTATTTTTTTAATTTTCGAATGTGTTCGCACGTCCAACTCATTCTGTTATAGAATTTTGTTTCGGATTAACGTCACTGACGATACCCCTTGCCGACCATAATTATCCTGCACAGTAATCACTTAGGGGACAAGTCAATGAGACTACTGGGGGAATAATTAATGAGGGAACGAGTTAATGAAACTACTGGGGGGAAAGATTAATGAGGGAATAAGAGAGAGAAGTGTTGCGGTGTAATTAAATCCTACTGTTGTAAAAGAAAGACGGGAGTCAGAATTTGCCTAGAAGAGAGGCACATTAACAAAGCTACAGTACCTGAGAACGAGGCGCCGAAAAATGTAGATGAGATTATAGGAAACTTAATTGAACTAATAATACAACAAAAAATATTTACGGCACTAGATTTTTTTTCACTTGTACAGGCAGATAATCACCCATCCGGACGACAGAGAATTGATTGAATTTGGTTATGACGGGTTGAAGACTTTTTCAGGGATTATGACGGGATTATCACGAGAACGGGGTTATGACAGGTTGAAGATTTTTTTAATTTACGATTTTTGTTTCAAAGAATAAAGTAAAATGTCACGTTTCAGAGGACTCTGCCAACAATTCGCCAGAACCTGCGACTCATACGACACTAGTTGTCACGATTAGAGTAAGCACCGTAATAATAAGGATTTTTATTATAGAAAATTAGTAATGTAGACAGAGAGGCGCAGTATCTTAAGCCTCCAATTAAAAATTAAATTAAGCATGTCTTTATCTTAGGTGACACCACTGTTATTTTTTGACGATTGAGAATTCTCGCCCTTTATTAGAAATTAACAAAGAAACTCGAATTATCAATCTAGTGGGAGGGGGATGCTAATGTGGCGTCACCGATTAATTAAATATAATTTTATTATGGCATCGCCAATAATCAATAATTCCTACAGCTTGAAATAGCTCGCGCCGCGGCACAGAAGTAAGTGGGTCAGAGAGGACTCGGCCACCGCCGCGGAGGGTTCCTTTCGTCATGCCGCCCACCCCCCGACCGCGCATAGGTCTTTTGTCCAGAAGGCAGCTGGTTTACTGCAGTCATAAAAGCCATTCTTGTTTTCGAGTCGTTCGCCGGCCCTCTCCTGGGACAGAGCGCGCCCCCGCATCCCTTCTCCGGCCGCGCGACCGGAGGGTGCGAACCCCAAAGAAAGGATAGGCCGAGTGTCAATTAAAGACAACGACGCATTTACGACACGTAGTAAGCGAGAACCTTTTTCGAACAATGCTAACCACTCACATTCGTTCTGGCACGCGCCTCGACACGCGCCTGGGTAGACACCCGAATCCCTGCACGGGCCATTAACAAATTAAATACAGTAGGCAGTCAAGTAGCCCCTGCCGGCCGTCGGGAATCCGTGAAATGCGCTTTTTTCGCGCGCAAGTGTCCACACAGCTGCGATCAGCTCCCGGAGTAACTAACAAAAGGGAAGCAAGAGAGAGAGCGAAGCCAGCGACAGACAGAAAGCTTTTACGGAAAACTACAGAAAAATCGACACGAGATTGGTTAATCAGATTTCTGCGACGCAGTCACCCTCGGCCAATGGGAAGCTTCGCCATGAGGGAGGGGGGAAATTTGGTGTTAGGAACAATTTGGGAAGGGGAAAGGAAATTCTCTTATAAACGCGATGCAGAGTAGGAATAGGGGACTTGTTAAAATTTCTTCAGACTGATTTTTTTAAAATTACTTCGGCACAACTTCTGAGATTTTTCTGACACGACTACTTCAAAATTTCTTCGAGAGACGCTCTTTGTTAAATTTCTCCGAAGGAGACTTGTAAGATTTCTTCGAGAGAGACTTGTAAATTTTTGTTGCTACGGGAGAGTTCCAAGATACTCCCTGGTAGCTAAACGTGCCTAATTATTCAGTCATTCACGATCGGGACGCGACTTGTAAACTGTTGCGGAGGAAACTCGGACGGGAAACTACCGAATCCCGCGCCGTTTTCGCTTCGGCCCGCCAGCCTTGCCGCCTCTCGTCCCGGGCTAAGTGACAGCCCTCTCCGTTACGTCAGCGCCCGTGGACACTCGCCCCTCTGAGCCTGTTCGATCCGGCGTCCTGCAGAGAAGGAGACGCACCGCTGGAGTTCAGCGACCTGGGACAGCCGCCGCCGCCTCTGTTTGAGGCCGCCGCCTCGGCCCGCCCACGAAGACCAGCAGCCATTGGTGAAACTATGAGACGATGCCGTCTCACTGAACAGTTACAACAGCAAAAAACTGCGAGTGGCCGCGCTCAGGCCCATCAGAGTAACCTCTTGTAATTCATTCACAGAGTAGTTTTAGTATTAAAAGAACTTGCGTCGCCAATTGCGACATTGTAATTTACCTGGTAGCTCTTGGTGCCAGGAATAAACAGTTGTTTGTCACCAATGACTCAATTGCTCATTTTTTTGACCTCCCAACTCTTCCACTCAGTTACATTTCAGGAGCTGAACCTGGCGCCCTCCCCCGAGCAGTCTTATAAATATTACATTTGGCTGGTCCCAACGTGGGGCTAGTTGAGTGCAACAGCAATCACTTATAAATATTACAATATAGAAAAGTGAATGCTAGGTGGGTTCCACGCACTTTGACGGACGAGAACAAATTGATGCGCATGCAAGCTGCCAGTGTTCTTCTAATGCGGTTTGAAAATGAAGGAGATGCATTTTTGAAGTCCATTGTAACCACTGATGAAACGTGGGTTCACTATTTTATTCCTGAGTCCCAGCAGGCATCACGTGAATGGCGACACGCCTCTTCTCCAAAACCCAAGAGAGCGCGGAAGATCCGTTCGGCGGGAAAAGTGATGGCAACATTTTTTTGGGACTGGATGGGTGTTATCCATGTAGACTTTCTTACAGAAGCTAACACCATCAATGCAGCTTATTATTCAGCACTTTTGGAAACAGAAATCAAAGAAAAGATCCGATCCAAACGGAAGAGAGGTGGGAAACGGGTAGCATTCCTTCAAGACAATGCACGGCCTCATACTGCTAAAACAACCATGGCAACCATCAGCAAATTGAAGTGGGACCTTCTACCACATCCGCCGTACAGTCCAGATTTGGCCCCAAGTGATTTTTACCTTTTTGGACAGCTTAAATCACATTTGCAAGGCATGCGATTTGCGGATAATGACGCAGTCATCCACAGTGTTCGGGAGTGGATATGCCGACAACCAAAAGACTTTTATGAAAAGGGCATTAGGATGCTCCCAGGACGTTGGAAAAAATGTATAGAATCTGGAGGGGAGTACTTTGAAGAATGACATGTACAAATAAATTTTTGCTAATAAAGTATTTCGTAAAAAAAATCAGTCCCGGTCATATTTGAACCACCTTGTATAAAGTGGATTCGCATCTTTCAAATGCTAGGCGTATCCGTGCGAACGTTCAGCACTTTCTAATTCATCACTTTTTGAAAGTTAAGAAAAAGCATAATGGAACCAGACATTCTACGATTCTGACAGTACTGAAATTCCATGCTTTGAAATGCTATTACTATAAAATAGTAGAAAATGTCCAAAAGGTTCTCATGGTATAGATTAGGGCGTAAGAAACACGTGGCCCTCGAGGGCCAAATGAAACGATTGAAACGCGTACTTTCTGGGTTACGCACTATGGTAAAATGGATTGCAGCGTAACGTATGTTACGGGGTGCATGTGTGCCTGCTTTTCATCATCATAATCTGCGAACCTAATTTCGTTTGTCATAAAAATGGATGGAATTTTCAGAAGAAAAACTCTTATTGCGGGGCCCTGAAAACAAAAAAGTGGATACAACCAGATGCTAAATTTAGGGGGGAAAAGCCTCAGTCACGTGGTGTTGCCTGAATCCATGTTTTGTGGGTCCTTGATGCCGCAAAATCGAATGAATGCAAAACAAAAGATTTAGAAATAAGATTACTTACAATTTTTCGAAACTTCGAATACTTTCAGCGTGGATTGTGCGTGAAAACACGGGAAAGAAAATACGTGCTGTTTTAGCAACACTCGTTTATAAATGATGCAAGCCATAATTTTTCTTTAGCTTTTTAGATGTAGCGAAGAGGTAATGCTTTGTAAAAAATGCAATCAGCTTATTGAAAGAACAATTTATTGTAGTAAGTTGAAGACTTTTATTACATAAAAACGTATAATCTGTGAAGGAAAATATGCGTATCCTTGTAATAATCCAAGAATTACCCAGATGCAACAGTCAGTCTAATATCACAGAGTGTGTACAATCTCAAATACAGTAATGGAATGGGTTCTGCAGGGTTTTTCTCTTTTATTGGAAAGTCTCTTGAAAGTAATTATGAGAAAGGGTGCATGGAAAAATGTTCTATTTTTAACGAAATGAATGGAATCTTAAGATAAAAAAAATATTAAAATCGAATGAACATATTATTATGTTATTTATCTTATAATACTTATCAGTACATTAAAACCAATTTCTCGTGTAATTAACAAAAAATATTACCCTTATCGCCCTGCTCTAGTTAATCCATCTCCGAAGAAACTTCTACTCTGAGAGCTAGGAAATTTGCCTTGTCCCTTGCCTTGTGGTGTCTCCACAAGACCGAACCATTTATTATACGCTTCCCAACAGTTTTTCTTGATTTACTTTGCCTTCCTCCTGCCAACTTTCGTTGCTCTGAGAACTCGCCCAGCAAGGCCTCATTGTGCCTACATCCCTTCTATCGCCCCCCACTCCCTTACTCCGCAGCGGCTCCGTAGACTGCTGACTAAGCTCTCCTCTCCTCTCCTCTCCTCGTCTCGCACGATCGCTGATCTGTTGCACGCAGACTCCGGACACGCCTTCGCGACTTGCACACCCCCTTCCGCCACTTCCCCTCCTACCCCGTTTCCCACTGCCTCCGCTTCCATCTCGCCCGTTTCTCGCAGCCCCCATTTCTTCCTGCCTCTGCCTCCCACTGCTCCTTCTTCCTCTACCACCGAATTTCCTTGCCAGAGGTTCTCTCAGATTCCGATTATCACCATCCCAATTCTCCCAGTCCTGCTTCTCCATATTCTCGCTTGGAATGTACCCACTTCTCTCTGCTCTCATTTTCTTCTAGCACTCATTTTTTCTCTTGTGTTATTGCTGCGGAGGATTCGGACTGCATTCGCTTCCCTACCTCATTTTCTTACCTTGTCAGGCATCTCTCCGACCCTTCCCCGATCGATTTTCTCCCCTCTCTTTTCGCCATTTTTTCTTTCCTGCTTTCCCCCGCTTCCGCTACTTCTCTCCACTTTTTATCTCCTCTCGTGCCTTTTACCCTTCTCTCTACGCCACCCACTCGTTTCTCCGCCCTCTCTTCCCCCCGAATCTCGACATTGCGAATCCCCCGTTCTCGTTGTCCCCGTTTCCACTTCACTCGTTCTGGCTTCCCCCACTCCGTTTTCCCGGTTCTCGCCTCACTTCTCCCTTCTCCCTTCTCACTTCAAACGACCATATTTTCCCTACTCTGCCACCAATAAGTTCCTGCCCGCTTCCCCGCCGCGTGGCACCTTATCACGCCTGCCCTGCCCTATCCACGCCCTGCCTCGTCCCCGCGCCCACCACCCCCCACTCTCGTCTCACCCCCGTCTCCTGTCTACCCGACCCACCTCACCCCGCCCCTCGTCGCCCTGCCCGTCCATCACCCGCCCCGCCTCCCGCCTGCTCGTCCCGGTTGGCTCCGCTTCGGCCCCGCACCTACCGCTCCCCACCACCCGTCCCGCCTGCCCCGCTCCATTCCACATCCCCTCTCCCCGCCCCGCCCCACCCTGCCTCGCCCCGCTCCGCCCCGCCCTGCACCGCCCCGCCCCGCCCTGTCCTGCCCCGCCCCGCCCTTCCCCGCCCTGCCCCGCCCTGCCCCGTTCTTCCCCGCCCCGCCCGTCCTTCCCCGCCCCGCCACGCCCCGCCCTGCCCCGCCCTGCCCTGCCCTGCCCTGCCCTGCCCCGCCCCGCCCGGCCTGCCTTGCCCTGCCCCGCCCCGCCCCGCCCCGCCCCGCCCCGCCCCTTCGCGAATCGCCCTACCCCGCCCGCGCGCCGGCAATGGGGCGCGAGCAAGTGGCGGCGCCGGTGGAGCGAAGGCGACGCGGCGTCTTGCAAGGATAATGGACGTCGCCGCTCACGGGCTGCTTCTTCGCCTCGAGGGGGCGGGGGTGGGGGTGGGGCTGTAAAGTGCGCCGTGCGCTGCGCCATCGCCTCGATGCCCTGCTCGGGACACTGCGCTGCTCGGGGCGTTTCAATGCAGCCAGCGCGGAACGATGTCTCCGCGATCGGTAGCGACTCCTTTCCGGGCGGGGCTGCCAGACCCTTGGAGCTTTCAATGCTCAATTCTAGTAGTAATGCTAAAGATCTTTCCTAGTCCAAGTAATTTAAATTACCTCTAGTTCAGACACCTCTAAATCACCTCGCGATCAGATGTACGTTTATTAAATGACACTGATAGTTATTAAAATGAACGAATTAAGAATGAATGTAATTATGTATGTAACATTATGTATCTATCTAACTTGTTTAACGTATCATTGTATTTGTGTATTATATTTTAAAAAATGAAATGAAATGTAATTGTGAACGAAGAAATGTAAAACGCTGAAAAAACGTAAACCTCTCAAGTTTGAAAGAGATACTTCAATAGTGTTGCTTTAATTTGATTTATTATCATTAATTACAACAATATATACCGTTCAGTAACGATCGTTATAATTTTTCAGAACACTTTTTAAGAAAAAAATCGTTCATGCTCCTTGTTTGAAATATTCATACCTACGGCAATATGAAGAACGAATTGCCATATATTAATTACAGGAATTTTACTGGAAACACGATTATAAATAACCTGAGGGTAAAGCCCTTTTTGTCTCGTGGTATAGTTCTCAATGTATTTGTATATATCAGGTATTATTTTGTAAGTATTATATATTCAAGCACTGAATTATTTGAAATGAAATTCATTGTAGAGCTTGGTAGTGTCTTTTAGAATGTATTAATGATATAGCGATTTCAACGGTTAAAAATAATTAAAAGAAAATATCAATCTGAATTACTTCCCACTCTCCTCTTGCATGGTAAATAATATTTCTCGAGAAAAGTACGAAACATCAAACGTTTTTCTCAGAGTTAAAGAATGCGTTCAAATTTATTATTATTATTATTATTATTATTATTATTATTATTATTATTATTATTATTAAAATAATGAGCAAATGGAACTATAAATATATTTTAATAAATATGTCTTTAAATTTAATGGCAGATATGAAAAGAAAAGCTGAGGACAGAATGTCATGGCGGCAGCGACAAGGCACTTTTAGCCTCTAGGATGATGTTGATTATACAATTTAATGGAATATTTTAATAAGAATACAGTTACTACTAACAATGAAATTAATTTACGTTGAAACATGCTGTCCTTAAAGTAGGGCGATCTCAACTCCTCATTTCATCGCCCTGAATTTCGCACGACAAAGAAGCTGCTTAACGCAAATGCCCGAATGGTACAAGCGCATTCACAGGGCGCCGAGCGCACGCAGAGAACAAAACGCGGCGCGGAGAAGCAGGCGTGCGAACAACCCCGGACAGAAAAAGGGCTGGCAGCGCTGACCACAAAGCTTTGGGGGGGGAGGAGAATTAGAAGTTGGAACGGTGGACAGAGAGCATGCGAAGGAAGGGAGGAAGGTTCGAACCAGGGAAGCGGACAGTGTGAAACGATGGGTGGTATGCAAGTTGTCCGGACGCGAAGGCTAATCCAAGACGCGCAGTAGAGCTGCGGCAGCCGAGGGGGAAAGAAGTCCTCTTGAGGACGTGGAGGAGAAACGTGGCCGACAGGGGTGGCAGAGGGTTTAAAGGAGTACAGACTCATTAGTTTCCTGGCGCTAAGGTTATTAGATCAGAAAGTGCAGTGCATGATCTCATCGCGGGTGGTTATGGCGGTCTTTGTCTACTGGGTAGGTAGGAAGATCCGGCGGCGACCTATCTGTCGGCCTGCGGGGACTTTCCATAAATAGGTATCTCCCAGCAGGGAGGCACCGGGCCACGCTGTAAACTCCGAGCCGGGCTCCCGGCATGCGTGGTAGTGTAGTGCATGTGTGTGTGTGTGTGTGCGTGTGTGTGTGTGTGTGTGTGTGTGTGAGGGGTGAGGATAGGAAAGGTTCGTGGCCTGTTTTTTAGGGTACTGCTCCGGCATTCACCTGGTGTTGATCACAGAACTACCGATCAGAGCAGCCGGCCGCTAGATTTCCGTTTCTCCAGGTATCGGATGAATCGCCCTACGTGGCTATTTACCTAGCGTCAAAAATCCTACGATGCCCCGAGCCAACTAAACCGGTAAGATGCACAGGAAGAGGCAGAGTGAAAAGGGGGAGGGATTCGGGCTCCAAGAGGAGGCTATCTCTGTAGTGTTTTGTTCAGAGTGGATGACATTGCCCCCTCTCTTCTCATCTGGTTACCTTGAGGGGGCACTGTTTTAATCGGAGTGTCCGCTCTGAGCAGGGCTGCTGCTGCGCCGGGACGTAGGCGGGGGCGCGGGGCGCGGGGCACGAAGCGGGGAGGTGGAGTGGCGGGGCGCCGCTAAGTGGGTCTGCAGGTGCGCGCACCGGTGCACCTAATTCGCTCGCACGCGCTCCCCCTTTCCCCTCCCCCCTCTCCCCTCCCCCTTTCCCCTCCTCCACCTTCCCGGCCAGGCGATGCTGAGCGTGAAACAACCGGCGCCAGCGGAGTGGGCGAGCAGGTGCTGCTAAAAATGGAAATAAAATTCCTTCCGACTATGGGTGGATAAACGAAGTCAAACTAAGGACAATGTAGGGGGAGGTTTGCAAAATACGAAGTTACTGATATACGAGTAATAAACGGTATTGATTTGAATCTTGAAAAAATCTATATTGCTTTTCTTCGCCGTATTACCAAAAATAATGTTTACCAAGTGGCTTAGCGAGCCCCATTTCCCTTTTATCTATTCTGATGAGTCATGATCAAGAACCTGAATACTCATTTCCCATACGTTTACTAAACTTATGGGAAAGTGAGGTATGGAAAATGAAATGGAAGTTACTATTGTAAACCTTTTTTGATGGAGAAGTGAGAAAATTTGTGAATGTGCCCTTATTTGTGTATTGATAGAAATTAAATATTGCAGTGTGGAATTTCGATGCCACTCAAGTATACGCAAATAAACTGAATTAACATCTGAAATGTAAGCAGCATTAACGCGAATAATTATTAAAATAAATTTCTTCTATTGAAAATATTCTCATTATAATAGATGTAAACATGTGACATGATATTTTTTTAATTTTGTTTGTTACCCGTTCGCCCTTTGGCATTTCGGGGGATCTTATTTACAAAATATACATTACATAAAGAACATAATAAGTCTCTTTCAGTTACATCAGGACCCAAGTACACTTACTAGAGCTATGTTTCAATCTACATACAGTTTCTGTTTACATTTAATACAAAAATATACATTGAGTAAAAATACCACACTTATGAATAAAACATATATACAATTATGTTTATAGCCTTATTTCCAGCAATTCATGGTGGCTTTAAGGTTTTTTTTAAAGCGTGACAATATCCTGGATGGTGCATAACCTGTACGGCCAAGGTTGAAAGTTATTTTGCTAGGACAAGCATCAAGCCTTAAATAACATTTTTTCAATAGTTTATTTATGTACATTTTAATGAAACTAATGTTTAATTTCTCTTTGAATTTGTGCATTATGAATAAACCAGGGAGCTTTGGTAACCAGTCTTTGAAATTTGTTTTGGATTATTTCCAGTTTATTAATATGTGTGTTTGCGGTGCCTCCCCGTACTGAGCACTCATTAGTGAGCGACTGGCGAATTATAGATTTATAAATTGTTACTCCGTTTTCTATTCTTGAAGCAGAGTTTTTATTTATTAGTGGGTAACGTGTGACCATTTTTGCGTAGTTCTCATTCTTCTTCTTCATTCTCCTTGATGAGCTTTTCCTTTCGAGGAGTGTTTTTCCCGGGTGTGATTTTATTTAGTTTGTGTTTCAATAAGCACATTTGCACTTTCTAATAGCACCCACGAATTTAAAATGAGTCGCTTATTTACTAGCCATTAAGGTTAATAAGTTTAGACACGTGTTGACAATATATAAGAACACTTTCATCAAGAACATACATTTTTTTATGGTAGATTGAAATTCATCACTGTTAACATCAATTACACACTTTGAAATTGTCGTTTTGAAATAGTTCCCGAGTTCGATCTTTGGATTCAATGTCGTAGTTCAATGTAATCAAGCAGCTCAGTAGCGTCAATCTTACAGTGATGGGCGATACTCCACAGATCTTGCATTGAGAACCTGTAATTTCTCGTGTGAAATCATACAATTGGAGGCGATAGGTCCCAACAGATTCTGTGTGTGTTTGCTTAACAGTATATTATGGTATACAGACTGATGAATCAAGAAATTTCTTAACCCGTAACTACAGGCTGGGAGACAGCAACGAATTTTGAACGTTATATTTCAATCATTTCCCGCTGTGTGGCGATATTGTCGTTTTCTCTACTTTCATATCTCATCGCTCCTTACCAGTCCCGAAAATCAGTTTCCTGTTTGAATTCAGAGGTTTGTGACAGTCTAAATGTTTCGAGCGGTCCCGTAGATTCCATGCCTCTGTGAGTGGTCTCAATTAGCCCTATATTAAACACATATATTTTTACACACCTTTTTGTTTTCCGATCATTTTATTTTTCAATATTTGTGATGTATTTAACTATATAAAAATATTTGTGTTTTAAGTCAATACTTTAGTTAGAATTGAAAGAAGTGTAAGATAATGTATTGTAACAAAGTGGAAACTGCAATTGTTTAAATTTGAGCTATTGTATCATGCAAAACGCCGTTATAAAATGTTTGTTGTGTTGCATTGAACAAATAAATTATAGTCCTTTTTACAACATTTAATTGTTTGGGTTTTCAAAATAATTAGTTGATGTACAGCGGGGTCTCTCCGAGCGCATGCATGCATTAGTGTAAGAAAATTCCATGCCTGTAGTTACGGGTTAATCTTTTTTGCGTGCACATCACCGGATTCGCAAAGGTCTCCGAGCCTCGGCGCGTGGCCAGGAGGAGCGCTGCGGTCGCGTTTGACATGCTAACGACGCAAATTGGAGCCGCGGGCTCTGTTTGTTGCGGGCGTTCTCTATTTGGGCGCTCGGCGGCGCTCTCCTTTGCGGGCGAGACGCGTGAAGACGTTCTCTGCCGGCAGGGGAGCAGCGGTCGCCCCGCGCAGTTGCGCAGTCGCGCAGTCTACAGGACGCTGGGTTTGCTTGATTGCATGTTAGTGATTCCGGGGGCGTCAACCGCCGAAGTCGTTAGTCCCGTACGGGAAGTGCAGGTTTTCCCCTCGTTCGGTGGTTGTGGTGTACTTCTCCCGCTGGATGGCGAGATACGGCGCTGACCTTCCGTCAGCTAGCGGGGTTTCTTCCAACCAGGTATCTCTCACCAACGGAGAACCGTCTCAACGGGGGCGAGCTCTACACTCCCGACCGCTCTCCCGGCATGTGTGGCAGTGTAGTGCATGCCTAGCATGTAAGTGTGTGCAAGGGGAGAGGATAGAACAAGGGAGAAGTAGGAACAATCGCGCGCGGTCAGTGTTCCGTTTGTTAGGGTACTGCTCCGGCAGTCCCGTGGTGTAGATCGGAAGAAACACGGAAAACTACCGATCAGAGCTGCCGACCGCTAGAATTCTCCTTCATACAGCGACTCCATGCGACCTAGCTGACAAGCTAGTATGGAAAATCCTGTCACCGTCGGGACACGGATACAGGACGCTGTGTGGTACTACCAGGTTGAAATGTTATAGTCCAAAACTCTCAAGAAAAGCATACTTGCTAGAACATAACTGATGAAGTATCTAACATTAAAATTCGTTCCTATAGTTTCATAAACGTTAGCTCTAATCCAATATGATATCCCTAACGAATTAAGTTGAAAATGTGATTCGCATTCATAAATGTAATAATACAGTTATTTCTCTTGTGACATCTTTTCATTTTGGCTCAGCGAAGAGTGTTGATCCTTTGTATGTTTTATCTTATTCTAGTATAGCGAATTTGGAAAGATTATACTCGATAATCGTAACAAAGTTCGCATAAAACTTCCAGGTACTTCCTGTATTGAGTGTTTATGATCTTGTATCTGCGAGAGTACGACGATACCTGACATCAACGCGAGATTGTGAACGATATAAAAGAGTTATAACCCGGCAATAATAAGGCAAACTCTTTAATACCTTCATTCACCCAGAAAATATTGAAAGTGTCCTAAAAAGGCTGCCCTTTAAACCAGTTACTGTTCTGGTAATACCAGTAGAGATGAAATCTCGGAGATATAGTACGACTTTATGCACAATAAAGAAGTTCACATTGTGACAACGTTGCAAAATCGCACCAAAATGCGTCCAGTCTGAAATGCTAAAGTTGAACGACGATGGTGTAAATAGTATGCCAGCGGTTTGATCGTGAAAAGAACCTGAAGAGAACTAGTACCCACAGTAAAGCCTGATTAAACGGCCACCTTAATTCAGCGGTCACCTCAACTACTGGCCATTTTTTCTTGGAATCGATATGGAACCGACCCATAAGTCATGAGCAAATAGCCCTTCTTTTAAGCGGTCTAACAGATTTAATAGTTTATCCTTAACTATGTTACCTCATGCTATTTTCAGCTCTGTTATAAAAAGAAGCTTAAAATAGTGGTATTACGTCTAATTTAATATCTTTCTCCGTCAGGACGCATTGTCAGATTACTTTGAATAATAAAATTTAGAACCGCTTATCGCACAGGGGGATTATTTTCCATTTTAGACAAAAATAAATTATTTTAATAAATATCTGTTAATGAGACAACAACGCATTCGATTCTCCAATTTCACATTATTCGTACGGTTGGTTAATTTCTGCTTCTCTTCTCTGAGAATCTGTTAAGGACTCACGAAACATATCACGTGCGTGAATTCCATCTCTAGGTCGTTCGCTAACCTCTTTGTGAGACGATGCTATTGCAAAGTATTTCAGGATATGAACTAAATATTCAACTCTAGTTTGTTTGATTCGAAGAGGACGGAAAGCGAGTTTCTCCACAAAGAGAATGAGTGACAAATGAAGGATTTGCTTCGAAATTGACCGAGAGGAAATATTAATTTCTATACTTTTTCAATTTTACTTGGTCATTTACAGTACTTTAAAATGATGCAGAGAAATATATTTCATTTCGCGTTGTAGGAAAAATTAGATCTTTTACAAATGTTTTACTTTTCTGGTCGTAATATCTATTACGTAAGTGCAAATGAATTGAGTTATTTTCAGTATTATACCAATCGCATTAAGCAATTTAGTTAGTATTACTTACTTTCATAAAACTATCATATACTAGGTTACAAGGACCTATTACTCTTATCCTTTCTCTACGATATTAATTACTAATAAACAAACATGTTAATCAATGTTATATTTCAACTTGATCTACGTTTAATATTAAAGAATGAATGTAAATTGGTATCACCGAAACGGGAAACGTAGATTTCTGAGAGCTCGCGGATGTGAGGATTAGGTCTGAACAGGCTGCAACAGCATCGGAAAGAAAGAAAAATGAAAGAAAGAAAACAAAGAAAGAAAGTAAAATACATGGAAATAAAGGAAATAGTAAAGTACACGGAAAGAAATGATATAGTAAAATACATGGAAAGAAAAAAGAAGAAAGAAAACTGAAGAAAAGAAAGAAAGAAGAAAGTAAGTTGTGTATACAAACAATTGTGTATACAATAAACATATAATTCCATTTTGCATCGTTGCTTCCATCCGTTGATTCGCTCTCAACTCCCCGCGTGACGTGTCATCGTAATATAAAGAAATGAGGCCTTCAACCCCTCTTTCTTACGACGGCTAAATACAATGGTGTTGGGAAATGGAAATATTTTTGACCTATTTGGCACATAGATTGAGATTATCGTAATCAGAAGAACTTCAGTTGCTCCCCTGCATGGGCGTTCCTGCTCGCAAGCATTCGCCTTTGATTGGTTCACAAGGGTCCTGAATAAGTAACAGCATGTGGTAGGGCAATGCCAGTTCAGGAGTGGCAGTGTAGGCGAACAGGGAGATGACATCGCTGTGCGTGGCAGTGGGAATGCATTATCGTTGGCGTTTATGTTTAAACGCGTATCAACGTTCTTGAACTGTAGGGTTCATTTCTAGAAGGTGCCATGATATATTGTGACTTAATAACGAACATGAACACTTATAATGTGTTTTTTTAAATATTATAGTATGAGATTATAACTTATAGTTTGGATATTAGCGCACATTTATGTATTTGCATTTTTCAATATTTCCCTTTGAATTTTTTACAATAATGACGGCTTTGATAAATTCAATACAAGTTTGTTTTGTATTCAATAATGTACAATGTAAAATATGTACACAATGTAAATATTGGGAAAAGTCATATTCATCTTATTCTGAATATGAGGAAATATTTACAAAATATTCAAAGAACCAGGGAGGAGAGTAAATTGACACGAGCATTATCCCGAGAAAAACGGAGAAGTAGATTAAGGACGGTATAGAAATTAAAAAAAAAGATATAATGAAAGGTCTTGAATATATTATAAGAAATGTGTTGTCCCAATTAAGAGTGAAAACATAAATTTAATGTTTCATGTGAACATGAAAAGAAACAACGAAAAGCAGAAGAAAAAGGAGTGGGGGAAGTGGGTGACAAAGGAATAAATTACTGTCAAACGATCCAGGGGAAACATATTACAATCTGCGCAACACCACGTAATAAAATAGTGAACGTTTGAGTTCGGGTTTGAGTTATTATTACATTTCCAACACACGGAAACAGCAGAGAAGCGATGTAGATGACGGAGTTACGATGAGTTCCGGGCTATGTCAATTTTCCTATTTTACTTTCTCGCTACCGCTCACGCAGTAGAGAGAAAGTCGTGTAATTCTGCGCGAAAGAACGGCGAAGGTTTGGTAGAAAAACTCTTACTACATTACTTATGATAATGGAAAAGCGGATAAACCTAGTTGCTACATTTAGACAAACGAATCCGCTAACACGTAGTGTAGCTAGAATCCACGGGGAGCACCATACCGAAAGAAGGCAAAACGTCTGTATGTCCGTCCGTCCGACGCTAGCGGCTGAACCGTTCCACCGATTTTCTCCAAACTTGATATTCCACAATTGATCTGACTGAAGTCGCGGCCTCTTGAATTTGAAACCTATATTTTAATTTTCGAAGGTTTACCTCCGGAACATTTTCCGAATACTTAAAAAAGCGCTAACGTTTTAGATTACATTTTGTTGTTGCTTTGTAAGAAGGACGTTTAAGAGAATGGTGTAGATTTCATGTTCATTGAAAACCTTCATTTTTCGATAATTGCAAATGTTCAAAATTTTTTGGGCGTCTTCCTACAGCTAATATTATGAAAATAGACATTTTTCTTTTAATGAAATCTGTTCCTTAAAGATATATTTTGAAATAAGGTCATATAAAACTTCTCGAAAATTTGAATACATTTTGCGTAATTTTGCGCGTACGTCAGCGGGCGGGGGAGTAGGTGCTGTGTTAGCACCAGTGGTTCAGAAAACGGTCGCCTCGTCAGTCGCTTTGGTGGTTGCGAAGGCGATGGCGAAGGCAGAAGCCGAGGCGGTGTCTGGGGCGGCGGCCTCCAGCAGCTGTTTGCCCCGCGCCGCTGCTTGTGCTGCTTCCTGGCGGCGGTCTTCCCTGCCGTGCTTCGTTTGACTCGGCGGCAGCGGCGCAACGTCAACAAAATGAGCGCTGCCAGTCTCTGCTGCCGGTCGACGGGCGCGACGCTGCAAAGAGTAAATACACATCACAGAATTCTTCCTTTCACTGGATTCATGCGCGCAGGCAACGTTAGAGCGTGCGAAGTTAAAGGCAACGTTTCTTCGTGTACAATTCTCCAATCTCGTTAACGACGAGAGGATGAATTCACATAGACGTAAGATCTCTAATTATTTTATGATGTATTATTTTTATACCATTGACCTATATAAAATTATTCCTGTTTTACGTCTGTGGACCTTTCCATGTGTACAGCCTCAACTCCTCGCTTATTCCAGGGACCTTAGAGCTTACCGCGATCTGCGCTGATGTGACTCGTGAGTCTTTAAAGGACCTTGTACATAATTTTGGATGTAACTCGTCCTGACGTTACATATATTCAGTCATAATAATATATTTGATATTATTAACATTACAATATTTTTTAATAGTAGTCTGTCAGTGTCTGAAATTGTTTTATTTGTCGTATACTTTGGATTGTAAAAATTAGGGCTGTTGCATATGTCTCAATGTTTTAAAATAATGTTTGGAATGTATGAAGTTAATGAGAATGAAGAAGGAGGTTGGGAAGTTAAAAGAAGTTGTAAGGGGGAGGGGAGGGGGAAGTGAGATTATTTAATAGCATAGGAGGTAAATTATTAAAGAATTGTAAGTGAAAAACAGTATCCCAAATTGATTTCTTACCGATAGAGGTTATAGAAAGATAGAGTAGGAAGAGAGAATAGGATACTAAAGTAGAAATCTGGTAATGTGAAAGAGGAGATTCAATCAAAATTGAATTGAATATATTGAAAGTGAGTAAGAAGTGAAATAATTTACAGATGGTGTGATAGACATGATAAAACCGTTCAGAACAATAGAACAAGAGTTATTAAAATGACGATTGTCCTGAAGCTTTGAGTAGGAAGATATTTAAAGTTTTAAGAATAAGAATGTATTGATAAGTTGAAAAAAATAACTCCAGGAACTTGAAAACACGATATTTCTAAATAGTTGAAAACAGACTTTATAGACTTAAAAAGATAGAAAGTTAGGATAGAGATTGCAAGCAATTGTTAGACGCATAGCTAGAAAAACATGCGTGAGCAATTCTAAGAAGAAAAATTAATGGAGGGACAAAGAGAATGATTAGAAAATATGTAAAGATTAAAGAATGGTGGAAACAGGGGGGTAGGATTGAACGGAGAACAGGAAAGGGTGAATGAGGAATATGCAACACAAAAATTTACGGTAATGATAAACAGAAATGAAATAAAGAATGGTGGTTGAAAAAGAAGAAATCAACAGATAGTGATGAAATTTGAGTCGCATTTTATGATTTTGGAAAGCAAACGATTAGTCTGCCCGATTTCTTCAGCGCAGATAGAGTTTAGACCAAAGGAGCCGCTGCGATCTGTTCAGTGAACACGGCCGGAAGTCCTACGTTTCTAGTTTCTAGCTTATTCGGCCCTTCCTAGATCGCATTTAGCCGCTGTCTGGAGGATAATTCTAACGGCCTGCTGCTCTAATCGGTAGTTTTCCGTGACATCTCCTATCAACACCACGCGAATACCGGAAGAGTACGCTACCAAACGTGCCGTGGACCGCGTGCGATCTTCCCTACCTCTTCCTTGTCCTATCCTCACTACTTACACTCACAGACTTACACTATTACGCACAACGCTACCACACATGCTGGCAGACCCTTCGGGAGCGTAGAGCTTGTTCCGCCTGAGGGATGTTTCGCCGGAGAGGAATGTTCCATGAAACCTAGCATGTTATCGTTGTTCAGTCATTTGTCTCTACGTAGCACCGGAGTATTACTCATGTGTTAGAAGACTGAATAAATAGGGAAAATTCTTCGTGAAGTTGTGAAGAAATGATCGAGAGCTTCTCAGTTCCACGGATAGTGGATTTTACGCAGTTTTACTCATTATTTGGCACATAAGCAGTGAAAGTCTCATCTCTCGAAATAAGCGCTCGACGGACAGTGGATGATTCACCTGTGACTCTGTTCACCTGTGTCACCGTCACGCGAGCAAGCCAACGCGCAGGTCGGCGCTGGATCCGGCGTTTGGAACACCGCCACCTCCGGGCATTGAAGCATTCGCTACGCTTGCAGGACCACCGCCCACGGCAGGCGGCGTGCGTGCGCGGGGGCGACCTGACGACGCTGGCGGCGAGTGTTGTTTGGCGGGGGCGGGGGCGAGGGGGGCGCGTGGCCTTGGCGTGTGTGCTCAGCCGCGCGATGGGAGCGGCCGCTGGCAAGGGGCGAGCGTGCGCCATGCGCATAGGTGACACCCACCTGGGGCTCCAGACGGCCTAAGGCGGCGGTCAAGACGCATTGTAGCTTCGCTGGTGTATCGGTTATCATATCGGACTGTTCTCCCAAGTTTCAGAGTTCAAACCCGATCGAAGCTGTGGATTTTAAGGGAGAAAAAACATTGCTTTCGACTTCCTTTGGAGGAGAAGTAAAGGGGGCTGTCCCATGTTGTAAACGAGCATGTAAAATACTCTCAAGCCTAAATGAAGACTCTGAGAAGAAATTCAAACCATCTGTTTCGTCGCCCCAGTGATACCTCCGTTCTCCGTCAGACAGTGAAGTGAGTGAAGTGGAATTCGCGTAGTCACGCGGAAGAGCAGGCCTCATAGCCGGAGCCTCGGCCGAAATGTCGGTCGGGCTAGGTCGAACAATTTTGGACAAACTCTAAGCTTCCAATGATCTTCCGTCATCCGACAGTGTAGTACATGGCGGAGTGTATAAATGTGTGTGTGTGTGTATGAGGAGAGAGAAGGGTCAAGGAGGAATAAGAAAAATTGCGCGTCGTCGAAAAACTATCGAACAAGAAGAAAAAATCAACAGCCGTCGGGACTCTAAATTCTACAGCTTCTGCTCAGAGATATTGCGGCCTCGTCCTTACCAACATCCATCTCTTCGACAAATCTATATAAATGGAAAATGTACGGAAAATGGCAAGTAAAAATATCGCGAAAAGGTAACTCATCACATCACCAGGCGAAAAAATAAATTTTTGTCCGTAATGAAAATTTATTTACTATTGATTCGTCCAGATGTTCAAATATCTCATCAGTTTTCTAGACTCTTTAATTTATTATGACTCTTCTTTGTTTAAAGCTCCGAATGCTGCTTTTGACATAACTTTTGATAATAACGTAATGTTGCAATTGCCAAAGCTCTTCTGAATAATATCGATTCTCACGCGATCAATAAAGTTTACGGGTGTGCCTTACACCTGGCGATAAAACTCCCTTAATTGCAATTAAGCTGCTCTCCCCAACTAACACGAGAATGTACGGACGAAAAGAACAGCCGGTAGCAAAACTGTTATGGCTGTACGCGGTAAAACAGCACAGGCAAAATAGGGATGCGGTTAAACACGGACAGGTAATACTGGGATGCAGTTAAAAGTAGAGGTGGCAAAACAGCGCGTCCTTTCTCGTATTTTCACGCACATTTACATAAAAAACTTCTCAAATTTTTGAAAAAGTTTACATAACGTTATTTCAAAATCTATTATTAAGAAACAGGTTTTATTAAGGGAAAATATCTATATTTAATATTTTATTTGTGTGAAGACTACGAAAAAAATTGAACTTTTGAATTTTTCGGACATTCAGGGTCTTACTGGAAAATTGTACCTGCACCATACTCTTAAACGTCGTTCACACTAGCCAACGACAAAATTTACTCAAAAACAATGGAGCCATTTTTTAAAAAAAATTAGTAAATGTCCCAGGGACTTCATGATAAGTACCCCCCAAAATTGAAATATCGGTTGCGAACTGAACGGTTTAGCCGCCAGCGTTGTCAACAGACGGACGGACGTTTTGCCGTCATTCGATTTTTCAGTACCAAGGATCCACAAAGCATGGATTTGGCTACATCCACGTGTTAGAGGTTGTTTTCTAAATTTAGCATCTGGATTTATCCACTTTTCCGTTACTCGTACCAGGGCCCTGTAGTAGGAGTTTTGCTGCCTAACTTTCTCTCTACTCCGTAGCGAGGCAGCAAAACGGGAGGGTGAACGTGTTGAGCGGTTAAGCACGCCAGCGCAGTGTGCGTGTGCGGGGAGGGTGAGGGGGCAGGCGGCGAGCCCCGCCTCCGCCTCCGCTGGCGCTGCCTGGGCGCTCGGGGCGAGGCAAAGAGGCTTTGCGGCCGCGCCCTGCCCGACGCCGCGCCGCGCCGCGCCGCTCCGTTTGCAATTAAGAAGACGCGCGTGACAATAATTACTGCGCCGGGGCTAAGATGGTTTAGCGACTGCTCTTTACTTTGCGCCACGCAGTGGAGGGCTCTCGGCGCTTTGGATCCTCGCGGCAGGCGCGATGTGGCGCCGCCTCCATTATCACCTTTGTCTCTTAGGGCGACGGATAAATATTGCGCTGCACGTTTTGGGACTTTGCTAATTTGGCTTCTAACACAAACTCACATAAAAGAAAGAAAATATACCAGCTCTCGTTCATAAAAATAATATTGTTCAGTAATTCTGATGACCGGCTTACTGTGCGGCTGATAAATATTTCACTAGTTTTGTTTCTCCGCTAATTTCGCTTCCAATATA
Source organism: Gryllus longicercus (assembly GCA_038098605.1). NCBI lineage: Eukaryota > Metazoa > Arthropoda > Insecta > Orthoptera > Gryllidae > Gryllus > Gryllus longicercus. The sequence goes on along the minus strand of JAZDUA010000142.1, from coordinate 1,507,413 downwards.
AACACATCGAAAGAAAACATAAAAGAAAGAAAATATACCAGCGTTCGTGTACAGAAATAATACTGTTCACAGATTCCGATAATTTATCAGGTATTTGAGAAGAAAAAACAAACCACAAAAAGAAATAATTTTCTCCATTTTAAAAATCTCGACGTTTTCATGCAATAAAAAACCTTACATGTAAAATATGTATTTACTGTGTCACTTGTGATGTATTATACTATGTATTTAGTGTGTTACAATGTGAACTACATTACCTCACACTTATTAAGTACGTAGATCGAAGGCCTTAAAGCCATTACCTTGAATGCCTATCCACAAATACCGATAATGAAGTGTTGTGTTATATCGACTTAACACAATCAAAGGGAGGAAAAGTAATAAAAGCCCCTCTTAATGGCCGGCGCCTACTAAAGATTTCAACAGTCCACCGACCGTTGAAACAATCGAAACATATGTTAAAGACGGTGTACAAGTACGACGGTGTCAAAAACAAATATTTCTTATTGCTATGAGTTTTTAAATGTAAGATAGTCGTTTGCAAAGTGTTGAAAGAGACCCTGCCAACATCGCAAATAATGTTACACAAAGTGATCCACAATTATATCCCTATTTTTATTTTACGTTGTAACAATAATAATTATTGTGTTATATTATGCTCTATTCTATGTAATTACGTTGCATTATTCCTGTAGCGTAATTGTTGTTTCTTGGAGGTAAAACTATTCATGAAGTGAAAGATGACTCAGAGACTGAAATTGTGTACCGTGCTCGGATTCCAGCTAGGCAGTAGCCTGTAATGGTGCAAAGATGATGGTGAAGGGAGGGGGGAGGCACGCGATTCAGGGCGTGAAAATAACGCGTTCCGTTTGTCACCCAAAGGGTATGGGACCCCCAAAGAGAGTTGTCACTGAAGAGGCTAAAACCAACGCTTCTGTGACGTTTGGGCGAAGTCCTGAGATGATATCATAGGGAATCTGGTTTCTTGCATGACTCAGTTCAATGGATAATGGAGGAGAATCTCTGGAGACCGTCTAATTATTTTAAATTAATTTTTTAATCTGGGATTAGTTTAAAACCGTAGTTATTTAATGCATTAACCGAATACAGTAACGTAAACTTCCCAAAGGCATTTCTGAAGCGGGGCGTATCATGTTCTCACGTCCATAACTCGCGGTGAGTGACTCACCGAGGTCGGGGTCTGTTGTATCCTCGTAGCGCTTATCTCTCTAACAATTATTGTTATTACGCCGGCGGCAGCCCCGGCAGCTGCGCTCGACGGCTCGGCGGCGGCGGGGGCGGCGGCGGCGGCGGCGGCGGCGGGGGCGGCGGCGGCGGGGGCGGCGGCGGCGGGGGCGGCGGCGGCGGGGGCGGGGGCGTGGCGCCACGGGGCGCCGCCGCTTCACGCTGCCTCTGCGGGGGGCGGCTCCTTCGCGACAGCCCGTCTCGTGCAGCCTCCTTGGCAAAATTTGGCCTCTGCAGCGCCTTGGGGGAAGAGTCTAAGATGCCATTGCTCAAGAATGTTCTTTTTTTCATGATACAGTCGATTCCGGTAACAGTAAATTTGGATATAGTGAACTCTCTGTCATAGTGAACTTAAGTCACTGATTCCGTTTCACTTACATTACAAATAAGCATTCAAGATTCGGTTGTAGTGAACCTCAACCTCGACTATAATGAACGTAGAAAATAAGTCTTGGAAATTAATTGGATCTCCTATGTTCTTGGGCGAGTGGTAGGAACTTCGAAGAGTGGGACGGTGTTAGAAAAGTACAAGAAGCATTGAAGGGCGTGAAGTCTGCATTGCGATATTTAGAGACAAGAGGACAACGCAGAAACAAGTACAGACTCTGAAAAGGATTTAGAGAAATTGCTAATTAAAGCTGTACGAAGCAAACTATTGAAAATAATAGTTTTTTAAGGACAAATAAAGATATTCAAATTTTCAGACCGTGCTGTTAATGAATTTTTCTCTATCTCTGAATTAATAAAATCAATCACAGTGGAGAAAACCTATTTATTTTGACATTGGATATAGTGAACCAAACATGTCAGTCCCCAGAAGTTCATTATAAATGTAGTCGACTGTATCTTGTTCTTAAATCGTTATAACCAGGGCTCGGATTCTGATGACATGCCATCTTTACATAGGTTCCTTCTAGATGTAGCTAACTTTGCAAATATTTTTTTTATTTCGCCATATAGGTGGTAGAAATGTATAGTTATTGGGTAATTTTTTTCTTTTTTTCCATTTTTCCATTTTTTCATGCTTTTCACTACCTTTGCGCCATTTTTGTGAGTTTTACGCAGTTTTTCATTTTTGTGATTTTTGAAAGTGAAAGTTTCATGAATTTACAATGACACACTAAAAAAGTTTTTATTTATCATTTCTTGACGAAATTCACTACTGGAGTGGACTCTGTTTTTTCAAACTCTAGTAATTACACTAATCTTCGGTAACTTAGTCGACCTTCCAAACCTGTCGGTTGGAAGATCGGAGCCAAGGACATCATTTCCTTCTAAAGTGAAGACGATATATTAAATATAATTGTATATAAATACATATTGCTTCAAAATGTAAAATTCATTGAATAACTAAACATTTTCATACAAATTTTGAATATCTTTTCAAAAGATTGGGTCATTTCCCCCTTATTTTAAAGTCATTTTATAGGTGATTTGCAAAGAATTTTTAGATCATCAGAATCCGAGTCGTGATTATAACGCGCCCAGAGGAAAAAATAGCCACTCTTAACTACCGCCGCCCGTTACGAGCAATCAACTGACAGCGTATGGGTACTTCTATTCAATGTAAATGCAGTTTTTAATTTTATGTTTTCTTTGTGAGGTGGCACTTACGAATGGACACAAAACACAAATAGAGGATTCGAAGTGTTCTAATTCTCGTCTATCATTTCGCTTTGTAACCTTAAAGCGCCACTCGCAAATGCTCCATATTAGCCTAATTATCTTAATACGTAAGTGAATATCTTTCGCTCAAACATGTAACAATAAATGTTTTGTGAAATGGCAAACTATGTGGGGACAGAAATTATGTTTAGGGCATTTATAATATCCCTCTTTAGCACATCTTTGTTTATACATCGGTACTAGTAGCTCCTAAAAATTCTCACTGATGCTCTAAATTGTCCAACAACTCGTAATAATGATGTGGGTGAAAATCTTAAATGTTTGGTTGAAAAAGGGGCTGCTGGTACGGTTTCGATATTCACCCATTTCGGCATTTTATAATTAATAACTAAACGCTTATTTCGTACAATCTTGCAAGGTTATACCTCTTGATTTTTTATATATAAAGGAAACGGATTTTGATATTCCATAGTAACGTATGAACAATCGCTTCCTACTTACTGTGGTTGTCATACGCCGTTGCGAATAGCAGCTGCAAATTTTTCAGAATAATTTTAATCACACGTGACCTTGGCCACAAATTGACCACTGTTGAACGGTGTTCCTTGGGCCGAACCGCACCGCTTCGGACGGCTTGCTAAGATGATGTTGTCTTACTTGCAAACAAAAATTTCACATTTCTGTCTTTGGATAAATCGAAATATTTCCTGGGTAACGAAATTGAATCGATCATTTCAGAAACCCGTCAAACGCTAAATTTGTCTTTCCGAGAAAACTGAGAAAAAGTCTCCCTATTAATTTCATTCAAAAATATTTTTATTCATTAAAACAGTTGATAAATGAATATTTTTCATATAAATATGCACTAAACTATGAGTCTATCCTCTTGGAACAATAGTCCGGTTTTGGCGTTTGACGGGTTTTTGAAATAAACGATTCAATTTGCATCTTTGTTAATTAAGCGAGCCAATAACCAATAACATTTGAACTCTTCAAATACGAGTTCAAGAGCATGTTATTATCATAATAATATACGAGTGTACTGTGACTTAATGTGACCGTACTGTGATTTATTTATAAAACAAGAGAACACTTTATTTATGACATTATCAAACCCATTGTTGTAGAGGGACGGCGGGTGTGAGGTAGAGTTCAGTGTTCTTTGGAGTGACAATTTAGTAATTATGTAGAGTTGGACACGTGATTAAATACACAAACAGAACATTTTGGTGGGTAATTCAAGTGGTTAGTGATAATTGTTGGAAAAGTTGTGAGTTAATTCAGTTGTTCACAACAAAAAAAGGAAAAAGTCCTGTCAATTACTTCAACTCTTCGCCTGTCATCGTAGGTGACATTTTCTACCCCAGCACATATTCGTCATCTCATTTTACACTGTTACCAGTGTTCTCAAGCAATGAGCAATCGTTTTACAAAGTACAGAGAAAAGTTCTACATCTCATTTGTTGTTTTTGCAAAACATACATTCAGTGCTTGTTGTATCATAATTGTGGAATTTTCTTATTTAAGAACGTATTTGGAATACTGATAAGAAGTGTATACCCTAATTTTGTCACAGAATGTTGGAAGTACATGTACCATTAACCAAACGTCAATGAACCAGCCATTATCTACACTATTTATCAGCACTTGGACATTGAAGCGGAAATCTTCCTGTGTATGTTCAAAATAGCCTTTTGTATCTCGCACCAGAATCTTCAATTATATCACTTGATTTCATCACCGGATATCAGGACCATTATATTCATGTAACTCCATTATTGCTGTCGAAATGCTGGGCCATCAACTCAATATTCACCTCATCCACAATCAAAGGTGGGATCGCGCTTGTCAACAAATGAGCTGTCGTGAGAACTAACGACAGAGTAGTTAGCTCAAGGCTATTTAGAAATAAAGAATGCGGATAATACAATATGATTCTGACTTAACAATATTATGGCATTTCCTTTCTTTGTATAGGCTCTTCAATGTGGCTCGCAGAAACGTTTTCGAGTTTAGCTTCACTCCTAAGTCGAATGCAGCCGCTGCCCGGAGAAGAATTTTAGTGGTCGAGTGCTCTGATCGGTCGTTTTAAGTGGTTTCTCCGATCAACACCGGGCGAATGCCGGAGCAGTTCCCTACCAAACGGGCCACGGACCGCGCGCGCTCTTTTCTTCCTCGTTCTTGTCCTATCCTCGCCCCTTATATCTCTTTCACTACCATGCATTACACTACCACACATGGCGGGAGATCGGTGGGAAGTTCAGAGCTCGTGTCGGCTGGGGCGGTGCCCCGCTGGTGGGAGATACCTCTACTCGACAGCAGAATAGAGCCGCATCTCACGATCCAGCGGGAGATCTCCGCCATCGTCACCAGCGGAGGAAAACAACATTCAGTACACTTACAGGACTAACGACCTTAGCAGTTGACTTTCATAGTCCGCCCGGAATCACTAATGAAAGTAGTGGTGCTGCAAAATGGCACAGACTTTCCCGTATTTGTTTTCTAATTCCTTTGGTCGGAACTTGCAATTCGGATTTGTCTCATACTCTTGCCAGCTACCTTCTATTGCCGCCCAAGTACATTTTTAAAAACATTTTCTTAATTAATAGGTTTACTGATAGTGTAACGGAAATATTATTTTAAGATTATTAAAGAACTGTAAAACCGCGTCTTAATTGGCAATTTTCTTTGAAAAATTTGGAGCCTTGTTTGGAAAATGGCGCTTATGAGTTTCTGTAAATTCGAAATTTGAAGCTCTTTTTCACTTAAAATGTTTGAGTTTTTCCAAAATCTACATTTAAAGTAATTTAAAATATTTTAACTCATAAATACAGTAGTGTTTGCAAATTTCTAGAAATGCCCATATTAACGGAGTGAGAGATCTTAAAAAATACATTTGAGTAATTATTGATAAAACATAAAAATACCCCAAAATGAACATTACGTCATATTTGATAGTGCAATTAGTACTATTCGTTCGATAAGTTTGAAAAACAGTTTGGTTCCATTTTTGAAAAAATAGCGGCTTTTCTTAAGACACATAGGCTCATAAATACAGTAATGTGAAGCAATTGCCGCTAATATAAATATTAATGACATGAGAGACAAGTCAGAAATTTTTTTGAGAAAACAAAAGAATAGAGCAATATGGTGTTTATGTTATCTTATGTAATGAATTTAGCACTATACCTGCCAAAGGTTAAAAGAAAAAAATGTGGAATCATTTTCGGGAAAATCTTGTTTTGTAATTTTTTTAAATAGCAAATATTTCACGCAATGTTGCTCGAAAACTACTAAAATTTCCAAAAAAATGTTCATGCCCTTTTTGAAAGAACTGATTCTGAGTAACAAATTTTATTCAAGGGTAAAATCTCTTTCTTTAACTTTGTAGTTGTAGGAACACACCGAAAATAATTCAAACTTTTGAAATTGGAATTTGCGAAAATTGAGAGTTAACCGTGAAAATCGGGCCAAGAGTACACTTGTAAAGTTTACAAGTGTACTTTAATCTTACATGAAATTTAAATTTGAGGAAATTTTGAAAATGTCCGGAAGGCCTGTGATGGACAGGGATTCAATTTGGAAAAACCCTACGCATGGTTTAAGCGCTAGTATTCACAGGCCGGCCAAACGGGTGACAGTCGGACCATTAAAAAAAAAGCACTTTCTGGTATTAGGTTACCCCAAAACATGTATTTGCGTTGAATTCTCGAAATTGATTATCTGCAGCATTGCATTACTTTTCCTATACTAGGTATATTACTCCCTATATACGTACGTATACGGGAAAGTAGAAATGAAGGGGAAGGAAAGATCGCGCAGTGATTTTAATGATATGATATGATAATATGCCTTTATTAATATGGCGAGGCTCGGGCCATCAGGCCCGCTCTTCCGCCTGACCACATGTCACAAGTATACAGAGTAATGTATTAAATAGTAAAATTACTAAAAAGTAATGTTATCTAAAAATTTAAAAGTAATATAATCTACAAGTTGTAAGTAGTTAGTGGAAAGCAAACGTCATTTAAAGCAACTTATAAATAGACAACATCAGAGGTTAAATGGATAAAATGTTACAATAATAATTTTGAAATAATTTGAAAATCAAGTCTGAGATTGAAAATACAATTTGAATTAAATAAGATTATGTGCTTTAAATATCTGCGCGCTACGCGACAGCCTGGTATTCACCCCGAGCGACTGTGATCTATTAATACAGAAAGACACCATCACACGTCGCTCGATCCTGGAGGAAAACCCGCTAGTCGGGGAAAACCCACCAGGCAGACTGTGTCCTAATACAATGGAAACTAAGCTAACATGAAGTAACGGGTCTTTGGGATGGTATCCTCAGCTGCGGTCCATGCTGCAAAGGGTGGTTTTCTTGTTTAAAACCGCCTCTGCTCCTACGAATGAAAGTACAGTTCCGGCAGTATCAAACAGGTCGCAAGAAAGTAACATTTACAAAAGAAACATTAATGTTATTTCTAAAACATATTAATCTTAACAATCCTAAGAAATAGCTTTTATTTGACCCGTAATCTACAGTGATTTAAATAGCAAAATGGTGTATTTTACTTTGTAAAAAAGTCATGCAGGTGCTTCTTAAAAGATGTTAATGAAGAGGAGTTTTTAATATTTGGAGGCAATTTATTCCATTCGCGGGCTACAGTAATTGCGAACGATTTATTGTAGTAGCTGGTTTTGCTTTTTGGAATGCAGAGTAACTGGGATTTTTGAAATCTAGATGATTTAAGGTGTACAAAATAATTTGTTAAGTATGTCGGGGAACCCATTTTTAGCATCTTAAATAAAAGACAAAGGCTGTGATACAAGCGCCTATCCTTTAGTGTTAATATTTTGTGCTGTTTATAAACTCCAGAGATGTGATCGTATTTTTTTATGTTATAAATGAAACGAATACAGTAATTTTGAGCCCTCTGTAGAGTTTGAGCGAGTGAATCTTTTAAATTGTTATACACAATATCCCCGTAGTCGAAATGAGGACACAGCAGGGTTTTTACCAACATTTCCTTCGTATTAGTAGGGAGACATTTATCGATATATCTAAGGGATTGCAAAGAAGCATAAACTTTCCGACAGACATTTCGGATCTGATATTCCCAACTTAAATGATCATCAAGAATTAAGCCCAAGTTTTTGACTTGTGTATGACGAGGTACTACAACATTGTCTATAAGCACATCAGGAACATATGAACCTTCAAGTTTCTTATGCATTTGAGAAGAGCCAATTATGATGGTTTGTGATTTTGTAGGATTTAAATTGAGTCCGTTTCTCATTGACCATTTGACTACAGATGAGAGTTCATTATTTAATTTATTTATTAGCATTTCTACCTGTGATGGTTTCCCGGAGATATAAATTTGCAGGTCATCCGCGTACATATGATGACTACATTCCGTAAGTTCGTTTGATAGGTCATTCATGTAAATTAAGAAGAACAGTGGACCTAACACGGATCCCTGAGGTACTCCTCGTTGGAGAGGTTTTGGATTGGAGTGCAGATCGTCAACTACTACAATTTGTTGCCTATTGTAGAGATAGCTTGCAATCCAAGAGATGGTGGAATCAGAAAAACTTAGATTTTTGCACTTCGCTATTAGGATGTCGTAATCTACAGAGTCGAATGCTTTACTAAAATCTAAAAGAGTTAATACAGTTACGAGGCCATCATCTAGCGCTTTTCGTATGTCTTCAGTTACTTTCAATAAAGCGGTTTGTGTGCTTCTACCTTCTCTAAAGCCGGATTGAAAGTTATCGAGCAGATCTGAGTCGGATACGTGTTTTACAATCTGTTTTCGAACAATTTTTTCCAGAACTTTAGACACTGTCGGCAATATGCTAATTGGGCGATAATTGCAAGACGCCGAGGTCAGTTCAGATTTTGGCAGGGGGCGAACATGTGCAAGCTTCCACGCTTGAGGAAAGGTTCCCGTTGTTAATGAGAAATTAATTAAATGCGTGAGTGCCGGAAGGGCAAATGGTAAAACAAATTTCAATTGTTTGGCTGTGATACCATCGGAGCCATTTGCATTTGATTTTAGTGAAAGAACAATTTTACTAACTTCTTGATGATCAACGTTATGGAAATAAAATTTATCCCTGATAGCAGGTGAGTTGCTCGAAAGTCTCTGTAATGTATTACGCTTGACAGAAGGTGGTATTGGTTTTGAAACATTTACAAAGTAGTCATTAATATCATTCAAGGGCATATCGATAGAAATTTCAGAAGAATTTGCTTTCGTGATTCCGAGGTCTCTCAGTTTGTTCCAAACGTCTTTTGTGTTTGTATTTACTTTAAAGACATCATGATAATATCGAATTTTTGCGTTTCTAATTTTTTGTTTTACGGAATTTCGTAACTTTTTGTACTCTCTTTCATTTTCAGAGGTTTTATTACACTTGAAGCGATGGTAAGCTGAGTCGCGTTCCTGCATGAATTGCTTTAATGTATTTGTAAGCCATGGGGCCGCGGGACGTGTCACACCTCGCGTTTTCCATGGTGCATGTTTATCGAAAAGGTTAGAAATAATTTCGTTGAAGACTTCTACTTTACTATTAAGAGATGTTTGACTATAAACGTCATGCCAAGGAGCTTTGGCACTGTCGTCGAACATAGCCTCGGAATTAATATTTTTGTAGTCACGGTAGCGGATAATTTTTTGCTTATATTTAGGACATTTTATAGAGTACACCATAAATAGCAAATCATGCTTTGATACTCCCGAAATAGATATCTGACCGTACATTAATACTTTCGAAGTGTCTGACACAATTGCGTGATCTATCCATGTTTCAGCTCCTAATGCTAAGTGAGTCGGGCCAAATTCTAATATTTGTAAATTGTATGAATTAAAAGTATCAATAAACTTTTCGGCCGAGTTTGTGAGCGGTACCTTCAGATCGCAATTGAAATCACCCATGATTATGATATCCTGATATTTACTTGCGAACTGCGAAAGGGGAATCTCTAATTCGGATAAAACTCCCGTTTTCGGGGGCCAGTAAACAACAGCAACAAGTAAATGTTTCATTCCAATTTGGATTTCTGCAAACATGTATTCCATGCCAGGTAAAGAAGATGTGGAGTGAGCGACTACTTTAACCTTAATGTCATTGCGAACAAACAATGCGACCCCTCCACCCATCTTTTCTTTTAAATTGCTTTTAATTATCGACCTATCATTCCGAAGGAGTTTATAATTAGATACCGATACGAGTCCTGATTTTATTGTAGATTTTAGCCATGTTTCGCTTATTAATAACAGGTCTGGTTTCGTTTCAGTTATAATATTTGAAATTTCGGAGTAATGCTGCTTAAGTGATTGGGCATTTACGTGGAAAACAGACAAGCCACGAGGGAACTTATGATTGTTATTACACGGCTGGTGCATTCGCCTGGTGTTGATCGGATAAACCACGGAAAACTACCGATCAGTGCTGCCGGCTGTAAAAGTCTCCTTTAGGTAGGGGCTGTATTCGACCTAGGTATGTATGTCGTGTGTGGAAAATGCTGCCACCGTCGGGCTTCGAAAGGGAGGACCTCCCGGTCAGAGGCCGTGGGATGCGTTGAAGCCCTGAGCAAGTCTGTTGAGGGCTGCCGAGTGTGGCGGGGGGGGGGGGGGGGGGAGCGCAGGCTAATGAAGAAACCGGCGTGGGTCGCCCAGGGCGGCGGGGCGGGGCGGGGGCGGGGCGGGGCGGGGCGGTGCGGGGCGGGGCGGGGCGGGGCGGGGCGGGGCGGGGCGGGGCGGGGCGGGGCGGGGCGGGGCGGGGCGGGGCGGGGCGGCGACATGGAACGCGTTAATTAACGTCGCTCCTCACGCGCCTGGAGGCTGCGGGCGGCGGCAGACGGCGATGGGAGCAGGGTGGCCGTCGGCCGTGGATGATTGTGGCGTCGCGCTGGCAGCCGGGGACGTGCGGAGGCCGACAGCGAGAGCGTCCGGGCGGTAATTGGAAGCGATGACTGATGGCCATCGGCGGGGATTGTTAGTGATTCCGGGCGTGTCTACTGCTAACGTCATTAACCCAGTTAGTGCATGTGTTTGCTTGGGAGGTGACGGTGGTCTTCCCCGCTGGATGGAATCCGGCGTCCACCTTCCGTCGGCTGTCGGGGTTTTCCCCAACCAGGTACCTCCCACGAGCGGGGCACCGCCCCAGTCGGGACAAGCTCTAAGCTCTCCCGGGATGGGTGGTAGTATAGTGCATGTTAGTGTAAGTGTAAGGAAGAGGGTGAGAATAGTACAAGGAAAAGGAAGGAAAGATAGCGCGCGGTCCGTGGCCCCATTTATACGGTACTGTTTCGGTATTCCCCTGTTGTAGTAGAAAGAAAAATGGAAAACTACCAATCATAGCAGCTGGCCGCTAGAATTCTCCTCCAGACAGCGACTGAACTAGCGTATAGGGAGAGTTGGGTGGCGGTGAAGGACGGCCGAAGGAACGCCGGGCGGGCGACTATTGTAGACCTCAACTTCTGGCGGGGTTGTTGATAATTTTTGGGACATCGCAGATCTTTGTGATGATGAGGGTGGCGTGTGTTTGTTTGGCGATAGAAGTTTGATACCTCCTTGATGTGATGTGATGCGATGTGATGCGATGTGATGTGATGTGATGTGATGTGATGTGATGCGATGTGATGCGATGTGATGCGATGTGATGCGATGTGATGCGATGTGATGTGATGTGATGTGATGTGATGTGATGTGATGTGATGTGATGTGATGTGATGCGATGCGATGCGATGCGATGTGATGTGATGTGATGTGATGTGATGTGATGTGATGCGATGTGATGCGATGTGATGCGATGTGATGCGATGTGATGTGATGTGATGTGATGTGATGTGATGTGATGTGATGTGATGTGATGTGATGTGATGTGATGTGATGTGATGCGATGTGATGCGATGTGATGCGATGTGATGCGATGTGATGCGATGTGATGCGATGTGATGCGATGTGATGTGATGTGATGTGATGTGATGTGATGTGATGTGATGCGATGCGATGCGATGCGATGTGATGTGATGTGATGTGATGTGATGTGATGTGATGTGATGTGATGTGATGTGATGTGATGCGATGCGATGCGATGCGATGCGATGCGATGCGATGCGATGTGATGTGATGTGATGTGATGTGATGTGATGTGATGTGATGTGATGTGATGTGATGTGATGTGATGTGATGTGATGTGATGTGATGTGATGTGATGTGATGTGATGTGATGTGATGTGATGTGATGTGATGTGATGTGATGTGATGTGATGTGATGTGATGTGATGTGATGTGATGTGATGTGATGTGATGCGATGCGATGCGATGTGGTGTATGTGAGGATATGGAGGCAGCAGTTGAGAGCTATGGTGGAGGCGTTGGACCTCCATGTGTGACAAAAGTACCATCATTACAAAAACATTAAATAATTTTGAGGTATTCGTAAATTGGACATTCTTCAGGCCAAAGTGTACAAGGGTCAAACAAAATAATTTTGAGGTTTTGTCGGTTAATGCAGTTTATATTATTTTTGGGCGGGTATTTCTGAGGGTGGGTATTTCTGAGGGCTTGTCGAGTCGAGTACTGCCGGAGGTTGCGGTGCGCGGCTGTGTCGCAAGAAACGCCGGCCGCGACCGCCGCCCCGGGGCAGGGCACGGGTGAGGGGGCGGGTCGAGGTGGGTAGGGGAGATGAGGGGCGGGGCGGGGCGGGGAATTTGCGTGTTTGGGCCGCGCGCGGAAGGCTCAGCTCGCGGAATGGCGGTTCAGGAGGTGGCGCCGCCGCCGCCGGATGCAGGAAGCCCTCGGAGATTGGAAGTCAGCGGCGCCTGCGCCTGTGGCGGAATGGCTGGGCCACGGGGGCGTCTCATGCACACAGAGCGCTGAGCGAAGAGGCAACGAGTCTACCGCAAGGACGTAGTAGAAAAGAAATATTCTTAAAAAATGCATTTTTGGGATCGCGAATTGGCCTTTTTGGAACCACACAAAAGTGCAACCCACCGTGGCTCAGTCATATTTATGGAGGGAAGATACAAGTGACGTTTTTGAGGGAGACCAGCATTTTGATGCTGAATTAATTTTTACACACAGAGTTGTTGGTCCTGGGGGATGAGGTGAAATTATGGTGATAAGGATGAAATGAGCAATCACAATCACACACACACAAACGCACAATCACAAACGCAACCATGCCCGAGGCGGGATTGGAACACTCGATCTTTCAGTCCGGGCCCACCTTACCGATCTCGGTTACCCGAATTGGCGTAAAATACATGCATTAATAATGTTGAATGTTTCATAACTTTATTATTTCCTATTTAAGTATCTATTGTGTTAAACTGGAAGGAATGTCGTTTACACGCAAAGAAGCAGGTTCTACTTCCAAGAATGTGTTAGACATTTTAGCCAGGTGTTGTGGAGATGTTAGCATTTCTACGATAAACTGAAAGCAGGATTTGTTGACGTTTCCTGATTAATATTACGGAGTCGCACGCTTTTGGGACGTTATAATTACTTTCTTCAAACGGTAGAATGTTTCAGCCCTACTGGTTTTGTAGACTACTTTCTAAAAACAAAAATTTATATGAGCTCTTGTTTCGCATATCTCAATAGTTGGTGATTGATAATTAAGAAAAATTTAGGAAGATCAGAAATGAAACATAATTTGACTAATTGCGCTTTTAATTAGGCATTCTGCATGAAATTAACAAAAAATGTATTTCACTAACGTTGTTAAAACATTTGTTCTCTACTTGACACTCTAATGGTCTCGAGGTTGCGGTACGCTACCCATTGCAGAAGATCGCTAGTGAGCCCTACTTTAAAGGCTACATTTCCTCTCTTCGTTCTCGTGTCTTCTCCATAGCCCTTCCCAACTCTTCGCCGCCCTTTCCCCGCTGTGCAGCCGGCAATTGTCCTTCCAGCTGTAAACTTTTCCGCGTCCCTTACATGCAAGTCTGCGCGCCGCGATGTGTCAGTGGTTTGTTTCTGAACCCTCAGTGCACGGCTTCGATCGCGATTTTCGAAGGACGGAAAATCCACAGTAGCCATGCCACTCGTGTGGCATGTATAAGAACCCTGGCAGATGCCGCTCAAAAGTAAATCCCTCTGACATCTTGCCCTAACGATATATCACTTTCTCCTAACCAGATAGCTTGGATATCGTTAACAGAGCCCGACATCAGGCGGAGAAAGTTGGTCACTCCTCAGGCGCACCAGGGGACCGCCCGCGAAGCGCGTCTGCTCGATAAGGTCTCCAGGCTCGCGTGGGAGGTCAGTCTCCCCTCGAGCAATGCAGTACACCAAATAAATAACATGCGAGTCCCATTTCCACTATCGAACCTGCGCCTCCTCACGGGGGTTAACGACGTCAAGCAGAATGCCGTGTCGCGCCCAACCTATGCTCCTATTGGTTGCTTGTTAGAGGTTCCGGGCGCGTCAACGTCTGACGTCATTAGCCCCGTAAGTGGAGTGCATGTTCATGCCTCGTGAAGTGGCGATGATCTTCCCCCGTTGGATGGCGAGATCCGGCCCCGACCTGCCGTCGACTAGCAGGGTTTATCCTAACCAGCGAGCCACCACGTCAGCAAAGTCAAGCTCTAAGCTCACGACCAGTCTCCCGGCACGTGTGCTAGTGTAGTGTAGTGTAAGTGTGTGTAAGTAATATGAAGATGATAAGTTGAGGATAGGACAAGGAAGAGGAAGGAAAGATCGCGCGCGGTCCGTGACCCGTTAGTTACGATACTGCCCCGGCATTCGCCTGGTGTTCATCGGAGAAACCACCGAAAACTTCCGATCAGAGCAACCGGCCGCTAGAATTCTCTTTCAGCAGCGACTGTATTCGACCTAGCTGACAGTATTGCGTCGAAAAACCCTGCCACCATCGGGCCGCGAACCTAGGTCCTCACACTCAGAGGCTCTGCAGTGACATCAGTTGATGCCCTGAGCCACCTCTCCCGGTCCCCATTTCCCGATCGCGAGGATATTTTAATGGACATCGGACAACAAGAAGTTCTTCTCTTAGTTGTGAGAAAGCCCTGCCAATATTTCCTCATTCTTTTCCTTCCAGGGTTGCAAGAATTAGATCGCGTAAGGACACGGTCGTGTTTATGTTCTTGGTGCTATCAAAACAATTGATCGTTGAGTCTACTTTTGTTGAGATCGAGTGCTGTGAAAGTAAACACAGTTTTGGAGACTAAGCACCTCCTTTAATGAGATCTTGTCAGTTAGAATAACTCTTGTATGCGGAAAACCTTTCCGAAAATTCCTAGTGTCCTTTAACGCTCTTGATTGTCACTACCTTGAAAACAAGAATACACGTGAAATGAGATACATATTATTTCGGCATTAAATTTGAGAGTAAGACCTCACAAATATGTTAATATTAGATAATTAAAACACGAATGTGTCATAAAAGACTTTTGAAATGCTCGTAGAAACCTACTAACATGAATCACATTAGTACGCTACCAGAGATATTTCGAGTCACTTTTGCCATGAAATGGTTGAAATAAACACTTAGTTGCTTATCCTAAAAATATTGGAAATTTAAAGTGTTAAATAATATTTTAATTGTGTTAAATGACTTTACCTTACATGTTTCACACTGATATTTATTGTGTATTGTTTATAAAATAGTTTCTTATACGCCACACATACATGGAGTGTATGAAGATATACATTAGTAATGCTTTTGTAATAAAGTACGATTGCTGAGCCGTGAGGTATCACAAATCCTAAAACACTAATTAGTGATGACTATTAAATTATTTACTTCTTGTAATGGATAGCCTTCGCATATTATGTTTTCCCAGTGAGTATGTAATTTAATGTCCAAGTCCCTGAAGACATAGCCGCAACTTGCCTGTGTTGGAGACGTGCATCAACTTGCCTATCCACGTGGGCGATTCGACTCTATGATAACGAGAGTTATGGGTAGGCGAACAAACAAGTTATGATTGGGCGAGGGCCGGCAGCTATCTAATCCGCCACTGCGGGTGTTATCAACCCTCCAATTAATCGCTTAATGGATCGTCGTGCTTGTGGCGATCGCATGAACATCCAACATAAACATGGCTGTTCAGCCTTGATGCTACCAGATGTACGTAAAATAGAGGATATATTGTTTAAAAAATTAGATTTTGGTGCATTTGTAAGTTATTTTAAATATTCCATAGTTTATCCCTTCGAAAAATAATATAATTAAAAATATACACATAATAACAATTCATAATATCCACCTTTATAATAAACAAATTAATATTTATCATTTTCTGCACCAAAACAAAAATTCCATGAAATTCTTTAATTTACAGTACAAACTCTCTAATTTTGTAAAATACCGGCAGCACAATTTAAGCAATTTGGAAACAATTTAATTTAAAATTTATAGGATTCTTTAAAGATTATTAATCTACAAGGAGATTCCAAAAGGAACTTTATTTACGCTTTCGAAAGGCTGAAGAAAGAATTTATGTTTTAGAACGTGGATGAAGAATTAAATCACTAATGAAGAAGAACAAGAATGTGACGGTATTTTGTTTCTTTTCTGTGTTAAGAGTCTATTGTCTGCAATTAGTCGCTGTCATCCTCCTGTATGATAGTTACCTTTGGCAGTTGAATAACTGAATATCTCGTTTGTTTAGTAGATAATTAACGGCTCTTTGAATATAACTTTCTCTCTCTTTCTATCTCGTTTTCTCTCTTTCTCTATCATTCTTTATCTCTCTTTTTATGTCATTCTCTCTCTCTCTTTCTCTATATTTTTTCTCTCCCTTTCTCTCTTTCTTTCTTTCTTTCTTTCGTTATTTCTCTCTATCACTCAAAAATTAATGATGAAATCGAAATGTTTGTCGCTAGGCCCATGTCACACCCAAGTGCGCCCATCATCCCATTCCTCGCGCACGTCTCCACTGGCAGCTGAGCCCGCCCCTTTAGCGCTGCAGTGTGCCAGATTGATTGATTGATTGGCCGAGCGATATGATTGATCGTGGTCATTGGCCTGCGGAATTACACAAAACCAACCGACACTGATTCCTCATATTTTGAACACGATTCAGGGAATAGTCTGTACGTGGTAACAATTCGAAAGTAAATTATTCGATTATCGGTTTGGCATCAACGACCTTCTATCACGCTGGAGTACGATGTTTTTAAATAGCAGTGTGTACATTTATAGTCAATTAATGTACCCTAACTCGTTCATGATGTGTGAAGTTGAGGAGATCCGAAAGGCCCTGTCCCTCCAATGTACGTTCGACGGATTTCGTTTTTCCTCTTCTCAGACACTATTCGCAATAACTACATTAATAATGATGTAAAACGTTAGACATATGACCACATTATAACACAGATTTAAGAAAGTAATTTTTGTTTTCTTAGAAAACAATAATTCCAATTTATAAATCTTCATCTACACAAGCTATTGCAAAATCTCTGCGTTAAAACGTGGAAAGGGGTACATTTCAAAATCTGTAAAAAATTCATTCAATTATTTCAAGTAAATTTGGATAAAAAAATCATTTAAACATTAGTCTGAGGGAAAACAACATTCAAAGTTTCCAGCGCATTCCAGCACCATGGCTGTGTCATTAGTGTCTTCTTCTTAAGTTTCTGCTATATTAATTCTTACGTTTTTTTCTTCTTTCGCATGCCTTTGCTTATATTTCTTTCAGGCTTTATTTGAATCTCTCAATCTCTCTTTATCGAGCGTGTTTTTCCAGAACTACTAACCTTCGTGAAATTTTATTTGCTTCTCGGTGAAGATGGAGTTGTAGCTAATTGAATTTCGGATTTACTGACGTTTTTCGTTTTTTCCTTAAAAACACAATTCGTATTTAACAATATTGAAAGAGAGGTAGACGCTAAAAGTAATAAATTACACCTTTAAGTATGATTTAACTTCACTTTTCACTTCAAAAGAGAAACAAATGACTCACTAAGTGTAGAACAACACAATGTAAATGAACACAGAAGCATGGATTACATGTAGACACTGTACAGACAACTTAAGATCGTAATCGTAACTTCAGGATTTGACATTTGGAATTCTAACGGGGTAATTCAAAGTAAGCAAAGCAAATCGCACATTGATATAGATGTCACCGCTGTCAGTTGTCCAAAAATGGTCATACCCCTTTTTTCCAAAGTTATTTCGAATACTACACAATCTGCAAAAGACAATAATTTATATATCAAATTGAAAAGATTTTTTGCCATTTTGGAGCCGCTGTAGCTCAAAAGGGGGTTATGTTGTCTAATTCACAATTATACTGAGAAATGATTGGAGATTGTTTTAAGTCGCTTAAAGTAGTTTGGAAGAAAGTTGGAAGATATTAGACAAGGTTTGGCTGTAATAAAGAACTTAAATACTGTTTGTTCTGTCTGGAGATGATGTGTGGTGGGCTGTCTCACTGAAGTCTCGATTTCTAAATGTTTCAAGAAGAGGCAAGAACGCATTTCATTTTATCGTGCAAATAAAATTTCTGAGCTAGTAAAAAACATTGAACAACTAGCAGGTTATATTTTTCCTTTCCGACAATGGAAGGCGTGAATTCACCTTTCAGATCTTTTGGTTTGTGTTGAGAAGCTATTCATATGACATCCACACCCACAAACAATTGCGTTAAATTTGATAAACTATTTCGTCGCATATCTTACGTCGTGTATTCTCAGTAAATCATATTTAAAATTATGCATCATGGAGATAATAAAACCATATATATTTTTTCTAAACTGGGATATTTAAATGGTAAATTTATTTCCCTTCCTACTGCGAACAATTGTCTAGAAGACATTAATAACGAAATTAGAAGCAGCCAAAACAACATAAGTCACTTTCATTCAGAGAACGAAAACATCTTCAAACTGATCTTTAAAATTAGGTAAATGTGGCCTATTGCCTTTAACTTTTGAGGTAGAGATTTTCGTCGGTCTTTCACATTCTATAATGTTTATAAGTCTAAAATGCGATACACACAAACTCGATGATTCTTCTCGTTTTATCACATAAAGACCCCAGAGTAGGTTTTGTTCCTCTGATAAAAACTAGATTTCATTTTTAGCTTTATGTGATCAAGAGTTTTAATTTACGACGCTAGAGGATAGTGAGGGAAAATTAACAGCCTCCGTTAAACCTTAGAGCAATATTTGTCTGCGAGAAATAATGAAACTCTATAAAAGGAAAACCATGAACCACAAGCTAGTGGAGACGCTGAGAATGTGCGCGACTACGAAGAGTAAGGAGCAAAATGAAGAGAATTTGAAGTAAGTACCTCTCAGGGTAAAATGTCCGGTAGTAAATCTTTGATGAGGATCCCCTGAGGGTCCAGGAGATAACGTAGGAGCCAGATCGTTGCTCTTGTCCTTGGCTGAGGTAGAAGGGGCCGTCTCTTTGGATAAACCAAAGTTATAATTACTGTATTTGTTGTTGGAGTGTATCTGAAGATGATTGTTGCGGCCAATGTTCATTGAAATACATTTTATGAAAACAGATGAAAATGTAATTTCATAGGGAGTACCTTAGGTCAAAGATTTTGCAGACGCAGCCGGTGAGAATCTTTGCGTAGCATTTCGATCGATTAGCACTCAGGAAGCTATTGTGAAGACTATTGAAATGCTGTCGTGACGTTGATCTTGAGTTTCATTCCGCTAGCACGTCGCCATCGACTCAGTTTTTTCAATCCGGTGGAACAATTTCAAATGAAGTTGAGGTGTTTTTTTTTCTCTCCGACGCCTGGTTTTCCAAATGATTGCGTCTTCACGTTTCTGACTTCAACAGCACAACAACTAAGAACAGCAGATCCAATAACCTGTACTTTAGAAAAACGTTTGTTCAATACTCTACTATAGAACCAGACATTCGTTACGTTTTACAAAATCACAAAATTTTGAAAATTCAGAGAGTTCAAAGAAAACAGGACCTGCATTATTTTTCTAACCATATTTCGCAATATCTAAGTAAAATTTGAAAAAATTAGAGCCGTTCTGGAGAAAAATAATTGTTTTTTCGCGTATACGCACGGAGAAATATATGAAGTGTAGCGAAAGTTATGTCCTGCTGTGACAAAATGTGCCGTGTTTTCCACAGAAAAACACATTTTGGGGCTTTCTAAAAGCGTAAAAAAAGGATTTTTCTAGCACATGCACTTAGTAAATTAGTTTTTATAATATACAGTGTACTCAGAAGTCAAAATTTGCAGTACCTTAATAACAAAAATTCGTTTCTTTTTCAAAATATCTGTTCGTCTGTGAAGAACTTTAGCGCCTAAACTCTTCGTTTATTTTTTCCAAAAAGAATATTTACCGACCAACCTGATTCGTCTTGAACCCTTGATAATTTGGAAATAATTCTGAAAATTGTGAGAGTAATTCACACCAAACCTCTGGAACATATTCAAAATATTCCCCAAACTAACTTTCTTGAATTTTTTTCTTTAAATTTGTTATAGAAATAGTGAAATACACATGTAAAGATATAATAGGTCTGATGTACACCGTTAACAATGAATTTTCGAAAATCCAAAAGATTGATACTTTTTGGCCCAGCAATTTCAACTATTTTATTTAAGGTAGAGATTTTTCTTTAAATTAATTCTCTTACAAATGTATGTATTAAAAGAATTTTCTGACAAATACTCTACTATAGCTTCTTTTAAAAATCCTCAATTTTAACTTTAATATTTCTGAAAACATGCTGCTTTACTCCAAGTGACGAAGATTTTATCATCGGTGAAATTATTTGGATTCAACATGTTCTTTGGCAAAAAATTAGGTCGATCGCTGTCTTTTCTTTAGTACCCAAATTACAGGAATCTTACTAAATGACAAAATGACTAATACATAGTTAAAATTTTGTGTGATGTACCTACGTGATGTTATATATCTACATTTACAGGTTGTTTTAATATACACTATCCTTTATTAAAATTACTGAAAGTGAATGTAAAATAATAATAAAAAATACAAAACACATTTAATTAACAATGCTACATAAACATCCGCTGGATTATTGACACTGTACGCTTTGCATCAGAAAGAGACCCAACGCGTTGGCCTGGTCAATGTGATGTGTGACGCGCGCGGACGTGGCGTGCGCAGGTGGTGACCTGACACCGGATGGCGGACGAGGAGGAGTTCGGCGAGCTGGCCGAGATCGGCCTGGGCGCCTACGGCGGGCGCTGGGGCAGTGCGGGCGGCCTGGGCGCGCCCGTCGGCGGGGGCGGCGTGTGGGGGCGGGGCCCCAGCGCGCTCAGCAGCCCGCAGCACCACCTGCACCACCCGCACCACCCGCACCACCTGGCCGCCGCCACCACGCGCTTCTCGTCGTCGCCGTCCGCGCTGGGGGGCGGCGGCGGCGGGGGCGGCGCCCGCGCGGGCGCATATGAGGCCGAGGTGGCCGCCGCGGCGGCGGAGGCGGCGGCGGCCGGGGGCGGGTACTCGCCGCGCGCCGCCGCCGCCGCCGCGGCCGCCGCCGCCGCCGCGGCAGCCGCCGCCGCCGCCGCGGCAGCGTCCGGCGGCGCCGCCAGCCGCACCGCCCGCCCCGGCCTCTACTACTCGCCGCCCGGCACCTCCTACACCATCGTCGAGCGGCCGCCGTCGTCGGCTGCCGGGGCCGCGCTGCCGCCGCCGTCCCGCCACCCCCGCGCCTCCTACCTCGGCTCCTCCGCCACCTTCGCGGGCGGCGGGGGCGGCGGGAGCGGCGGCGGCAGCAAGGGACAGAGCCCGGGCGGCGGCTCCGCCAACGGGAAGAAGAGGCCCATCTCGCCCGAGCAGGTGGGCCACGCGCTTCAACCAGCAGCACGAGAAAGAGAACAAGTGAAAAATTTACATAACATTTTTTAATTTTTCATTTTTCGTTTTGGAAAGTTGCTTTTTATAGGAAGGCAAATTGTACTATAAAGAAATAAATCACGTCATGACAGTGTTTAGGCTATCACAGTGAATTCACACAGAAAAGTTAGACAGGATAATATAAAATGTATAAAGTATTATTTTATGTTTCTTTTCTCCTGAAAAGGTTCTTGTTCCCTTTCTCGTCAGCCCGATTCAGTTTACCTTTTCGTTGCGACATTATAATAAGTTGTATCTTCCAAATTCATAGCAATACATCTGATTCTTGGTTGACTTATATAAATGAAACTACTCAATGAAGTACATTAATTATGAAATAGAAGATAAATAATGTAATTTTTGGAGAATTGAATCAATAGTTTATAGAAATAGTATATTATAAAGTAAGAAATAAAATGTTTCACCGAAAAAGAATGATTAACAACTGTATCCCCTGTAAAACACATAGCCACAAAATTTAGTGCTACGCGTTAGGTGGCGACGTTATTAATTAAAGGTCACGTGACGGACTTTAGAGGTCAAAACGTCTTACGTAAGTCTTTAGACACGACCTTACACCTTCATAAATAGTGCAGCCCTGTAGTAGTCTCTACGCTCACCTTACAAGTGGCAAAGCGGCCGCCTAAAAACAGGGAAGGTTGCGTTTTCCCAACTTTGATAAACCGATTCTCGTATGTGAGGTAGTTACAATTATTCTTTACCAACTCCACATCGCTGGCAAGAATTAACAGGAAACGGTGAGGCAAGCACTTTATCCTCACTCCTTACAACGCCTTTGCCATCACCTCAGTTAAATTAGACAAATCGAGTGAACAAAATGTGGGGCCTAGCCGTAAACAAATACAAAAAAATGTTCAAGCCTGTAACACCAAAATGGTTAATTTTACAAAGAAATATTGTAAAATCATTTTTGTATGAAAATTTATTCACTTCAATTTTCTAAAAAATAATTTTTCAAGAATTGATAGTGATGTAGATGTATGAAAAAAACGTCGTAAAAATACTTACAAACGGCCGCCCCGGCTCCGCCTCGTACCCACACTTCAGGATTTTTAGTATTATATGCAGTAGGTACCAACAAACAATCATACCAAGTTTCAAAACTCCGGGATTGTTTCCCTTCGATGGCCATGTTGTCTAATTTAATTGGGCTATGTACGTGTGTGTTAGACCTAGTGAAGGATGTCGGGTAGCTCGCGCTAAATTTATTTAGATGTGGGCGCCAAGAGCGAAACCAAGCTGCCTTCTGCGCCAGCGCTAGACATCTCGGGGGTGAGTCGCTCTGGATGGGGATGATGCGCATGCTCGTAGCTTAATCATTAAATAAAAGCACTTTCAATTGATTGTTTAAGCTTTGTCCGTCAGAATGGCATGCGCACCATTCTAGAAGTAGCTAAGCGACCCCATAGCTGCGAAGGGCGACACGTGTGTGACCAGACAGCACGTTCGCAGAGGGATGGCAGCCCAGTGCTCTTCGGACCTTCTGGCTCTCGTCCGCAGAACGGAACAATTTCAATTTACGTGGTTATTTTGCCTGATAACAGTTCCAAATAATTCACCATGACGGTTCCAGACAGGATGGGATTCGGTGGAGCGAAAACTTTGTAGTTTTGAAGTTGCGATTTTAAACAGTCATAGATCTGGAAGTTTCTTGAAAAGAAATGCGTCTTTTCTCGATGAAAATCAAACCGCCCCTCTCGATGGATTTCGGTCACCATCGTCTCTCGATGGATTTCAAACCACCTCTCCAATCTCTGGTCTGTGCTACTATTCCTCTGTGTACGTGCCCTCTGGTTATTTGTGTTTCGCCATACGCCGAAATTTGTTCGCTTAGCTACTTATAGAATATCCTATGGGTTTGTGGTTTCCTATTGGTCGGCCCAGTTCCCACTTTGATAACCTACATAATCATATCTTTTCAAAAGATTATCATTGTTTTGCTATTGTAGACGAGGAGACGGGTGGCCGGGGGAACATCTGCTGGATGCCAGTGCTCTGCGTGTAGAATTATAGCTATTTCTGAAGGAATGGCGAGGGGGCATTTGCGAAACAAAGATAATCGCAGTTTTCACGGCAACGCGGGCGTCAAGTGTGCGAGGCGCGTTGTAGTGAAGGTGGAGTGGCTCCTTTGCTTTTTGGGGCGGATGTCTCGGAGGTGGGGTGTCTCCAGACCCTGCGTTGAAAGTGGGAGGATAGCTCTGAAAAAGCGACGTTGTCGCCTTTTGTCGATTTTTATAGCCCTTCGTGTCAGCTGGCTGCTGCGCGTAGCTAATGTGACTGGGGGGATGGGGGCGGGGAGAGCTTGGGGGCGCGTGGGCTTTTGCAATAGAACACGTGAGATGTGGATACATCTCACTACCAAGCGGGTGTCGAAATACCTACAGGTGTCAAGACTCGAACCCAAGGACCTTCATTCATTCAGAGGCACTGCACTGACATGAATCGATGTCCTGAGCCGGTGTCTAGGTTCGAAGCGTCTCCTCCGCTGCGGGCTGCGCGCCCTGAAGGCTGGGCTCTGTCGTTGCAGGTGCTGCGCTTGTTCGGTCCCAGCGGCGGCGGTGGCGGCGGCGGCGGCAGGGCAGGCGCGGGCGCCCCGCCCCGCCGCTGCGGCGCCGCCAGCCCAGCCGCCGGGGGCGGCGCGGGCTCGCCCGTGGGCGGCGGCGGTGCGGGCGGGGGCGCGGGCGCGGGCGCGGGCGTGGGCGGGGCCGCAGCGGCAGCAGCCGCCGCCGCCCACCTGTCGCACCAGAACATCCAGCAGGACCTGCTGGTGCGAACGGTCAACATGGTGCGCCCGCCCGACTCGGGCCACGGCTTCGGCATCTGCGTCAAGGGCGGAAAGGACTCAGGTGAGGCGCTTCGCCCCTTACAGTGCCCCGAGGAAGTCTCTCCGCACCAGCCCAGGCAGGGTCTCCTATTGAAAATTGAATTGATGATGTTAGCAAATGGGTCACTGGGAAACAAGTGAAGGGAACAACACTTGCAGCGTCTATTACGATTGTGAGTATGCAACTTACGTTTTCAAGCTGCTAATATCTGACGCAAACACTCTCACAAGCAAGGTAACACTGCGGAGAGACTTTCTTGGCACGCTATATAATAGTATCTTTCAGCACTGGTGCCTAAATGTAATAGTATGTTGTTCAACGATTCTGCAACGAGCGAAGATTGATTGCTAGTATTCTCGCGTTGATGTTTACAACCCAAGGGATGTAGGAGCGAGTGTCAGCATTTCTACGAGTGAATAATAGCCATTCTATGCGAATAGAAGACTATTTTTTCTATGACTTTGAAATTGACGTTTTAAAAATAGTAAATGGGCGCGTTAATCTTCCTGAACGGCTACAAAACACTCAATGTTGTCTGACCCTAACAATCAACAACTAGCGTACTGTTTTGTGGTTTATTTGTCTTAAGACAGTTGCGATCTGCAATCAAAGGAGATAAATTTCAAATAGTACATTATAAAACGATGATGTAATGATGAGTATTAATACATGAGTTTGATATTACACTACGAGCGAGGAACGATCGTAAACTTCACAAGAGTGTATTAATACTCCTTACATCGAATTTATTAGGGTGCCTTTTCTGCGACTTTTGGGAACTTTTATAAGTTTAACTTTTACATTGAATCGTTTCTGGCGGTTGACATGCAGGATTCAACCAAGGCTACATAACGAAGAGCTACCCTATCCTGTCGCAAATGGGTTTGGTTTTCCAGTCCACATGCGAGAGAGAGTGAAGGAGAGGGAGAGAGATAGAGAGATAGAAAGAGATAGAGAGAGGGAGAGAGAGGGAGAGATGGAGAGAGAGGAAAAGGGAGAGATGGAGAGAGGAAGAGGGAGAGAGAGAGAGAGGAAGAGGGAGAGGGAGAGTGAGCGAGAGAGAGAGAGAGTGAGTGAGTGAGTGTGTGTGTATACCAAAGTTACGGCAATGATTTTCAGGTCACCATTATCGCTTTTTATACTTATTTCTGGAGAGTCAACTCAATCTCTCATTCACTAGACATTTTAAATTAAAGAATTGGCAGATTTTCTAGGGCAACCCCACGGCAGCAACATACTACATTAAATGATTTGCGTACACACTTGCGTAATACAATATACACTTTCTACTTATTCATTAATACCATTTTTCGTCAATAATTCAATTTCTATCCGCAACGCGTTTTTCAATTGTATTTTGGACAGGAATATTTGCAGTATAATTATTTATCTTGGAAGGTTAATATTTCATGGACTTTATTCACTATACGTACTGTTGGTTTCATTCATTAATTGTCAAAAGTCACTTATCTCTTCAATACCTCTTCTTTGCAAGTTTTAAATACATTTACTTCATTAATTCAGATGCGCGCAGGAAGATTAATCTTTGTTTACTCCGTGATCTTTTCAATCCACACGGTCAATTTATTCAAAAAGAACAATCTGATTAATGTACTTGTAACTTATTGGTATTAAAAATCGCAATCGCTTTCAACAGTCAAGGGAATAAAAGAATAGAGTCTTTCACGGCTGGATGTGCTGTTAAAAATGCCTTCCGGGCTGGATAGCGGTGGTCTATCGAACATTCTGAGCCCAAAAGTTTCGTCTGCTACTGCACCAGACACCTTTAGTGCTTAATGGGTACATGCAGTGTCCTTTCAACCAGCTCACTGGAGACTGGAAAATATTTGTTCTTCGTTTACGGCGCTGGTGTCGGCTGTTGACGTAGAAACGTTTGGGATTCACCTGACGGAGAGCGAGTATCCGTATCGAGTGGACTTTTATCCCTTCCTCTTTCACATTAAAATTAAAACGATGTTTGTGAAGCTCAATGATCTCGCGTCGTAGACGGGCATGGCAGTGTTCCATACGGGATAAAATATCATCTTCAAATTTAATGTCGTGTTCATGACCGGCAAAAGCGCGTACGGCCACTGCAGATTTCTCAGTTGGGCCGAAACGACAGTTTTGCCAAAAGGAGAAAACAAACTACACACCACTTACCCTGTCTTGGCATTCGAGCGAAATTGTCTTCAGCCAACGTGTAATTCCTATATATAGACATCTTCGAATTCAATGATATTACTAGAAACATTTAATTTATCTTTTTTCGCGTATAGACCAATTCGGACCAGGCTTCAGCAGGTGCAGGTACCTTTCTGTGGGGATAAACATATTAGCTGGATCCCGATTTGTACCCCCCAAGGTTGTTAGCTCTGAGTGTATGATGAGATGGTGATGGTGAGGGATGAAAGGACGGCACAATACATCAATGTCTGAGGCGGGACTCGAACCCGCGGTGTTCTTGCCAGAGACCGCTACGGCACACTGCCCTCCCGATCTCGGCCATCCGACCAGCTTACCCTTATTTACGTTAATGGAAATTTCTTTTTTTATGAATGGAAAACAGGCAACTGACACAACTGTACAGGTGCTCAACTGCGTCCACCCCCTGTCTGGTCACATTGCTCTTTCTTGACACGCACTGTCCGTATTGAGGTTCACAAATACTGCAGTAATGGGAATAGCACAACAAAGATAATTAAAATATTAATAATAATAAAAGTATAAATAATAATAATAATATAATAAAAATCGAAAGTACTGCTACGTCCCTACTTCCTCGTTTCTTTCTTTGGCGCCCTTACCGCAGGTTTTATGTAAGCCGTCGGAGAAACGGTCTCTTGTTCACCGCTACGTTACACGCTTTCCGCCGCCATTTTGCTATTGTCCCTCTACAACTCGCCTCGCCCCGTTCCGCTCAGCCACCTCCTCGCCCCAAGCATCCACATCTCCACTCTCTTCTTTGCCGAACTCAAGGCACCTCCACGCTGCCTCTTCCTCCCCTCCCCTCCGCTCTTCCCCTGAGGCCCCCTGCACATCCACCCGCCTTCGCGCCGCCTCTCCGTCAAGCAGATCCCATTCCTCGCCTCCATGCCCCGTCCCACAGGCTCCACCCTCCACCCTGCCGCCCCACGCCACCTCCACGCCGCTTCCACCTTCACACTGCCGCCTTCGCACTGCTTCCACGCCGCCTTCATGCCGCCTTCGCCTCCATCCCACTTCCATGGCGCTTTCTCCTTCACTCCGCCTCCACGCCGCTTCCATGCCGACTCCATGGCGCTTACTCCTTCACACCGCCGCCCCTACACCCCCCCATACTGCCTCCACGCCAACACCACGTCACCTACTCCCCTGCTCCGCGCCGCCTCCACCTTCAAGCCCTGTCCTAACTCGTCGCCGCCTCCACTTCGCCCCCACGCAACCTACACGTCGCCTCCTTTCCGTCTCCTCTCCTCTCCCCCTCTGCATTTCCTCCTATCGCCAAATCCCTCTCTCCCTCCTTTCCATCTCCCGCCCGGGCGAGACCTGGATTCGAGGCGAAGACCCGCTAATCGGCTTAGGTACCCTCGTCTCTAGCGCTATCTTCCGACGCCCACGAGCGCTGCCGCTGGTGCCAGATTCACAGCCCCCCTTTCCTGCTCCCTAGCCCCGCCCCTTTTCTGTATCCCCTTCCCCGCCCCTTCCCCGCCCACATCCCCGCCCCCTTCCCCATCCCTTCCTCGCTCCCTACGCCCCGCTCTGCCCCTTATCCCATCCCCTTACCTTACCCCACTCCCTGGCCCCGCTTCATTACAATGCGAACCATTTCTCCATTAGGAGGCCTGCCAAATTTACTTTTTCTGTCTAGCGCCACCGCGAGTCACTTTTTCCAGGTACCCTCTTCGGAGAAAACTGAACCAGCTGCTTAATTAGAACTTTATTAAGGCAAAAAAGTAAATATGTTTTAATAGTAAACTCACGATTGGTAAATCTAATTATAAGTGATGTATTACAATACATATAAGTAAATACCGGCAGGGGGGAAATTGTAACTGTGCGCTTCCTTTACAAATGTCTCAGTGCATATTGCTGTGTGACGATGAGAAAGCCTATCCTAAGTTTGAGAAGACCAGTACGCACTGTGAAAGGATGTATTCGTGCTAACCACACCAACCCCTTTTCCCACGGCCAAGAGGCTGGGCCACCGCTGGTCGTTAATGTTAATCGTCCCTCTTGAACCGCTGGCCGTGATGTTAATATTTCCCTCTTGAATATACCCAGAAATTACCAATGGGGTTTTAGGTGACAGTATTTGCATTCCACTGAAGCAAGATAAATACGTACATTGCATTACATTCGCATCCCTAAACCTAACGCCTATTGTGTCAATCGGGTTGGAAAACAAATGTAATCGCCCTTGTGTATTTTATGGTCATGTAAACGCGACGGATGAATCTTCACTCAAGAAATGTTGGCAGAGCCATGTTGTTCTAAGAACATAATTTTATAATTAAATTGTTAATACCTTTAAAAATGACATATTCGAATTGTTCATTCAGAAATTGTAATGTTTCACTACCCAAACGTCGAGCTACCGACCTCCAAAGCTATGAACGCGCATCTGATGAGTAGTCTTCCGTAGTTTCTCCGATCAACAGGCGAATGCAGGAACAGTACCCTATCAAACGGGCCACGGATCGCACTCGATCTTTTTTTCCTCTTCTCACACCTTAATTATACACATTTGTACTTCCATGCACTATACTACCAGAAGGAAGACCGGTCGGGAGCTTAGTGCTTTTCCCGACTGGGGCGATGCCCTAGTGGGAGATACCTGGTTGGGGAGACCGCGTAGGTCGCGTAGGCTCAAGCCGGATCTCGCTATCCAAGAATAGAAAGACCACATACACATCCTGAGATACAAATGCACTGCACTTTCCGGATTGACAACCGTAGCAGTTGAAGCACTAATCAATCTTGCAAGACGCTTGGCCGGCGCTTGCAAGAGTAGCTGATACCTGCAAGGCACTGCCTGATGGCAATAATTAGGATATTAATTCTAATGAAATGTCTTTTTTTATTTTCACTTTAGAACAACGCTTTTTAGAGTAGGCATTAATTTGAAGGTATGACAAAAGGAAATAACCCATTTTATATGAAATTTTTTATTAATTTTTTAGATTACGGCCAATAGGTCATATTTTACCCTTTCCCCTCATTTGTAAAGCATTTCTTGCTGATTTCATCGATTTTAATATCATTTTAGCGGTACTAGTTTCAAATAATATTTACGAGATACAGGAAATGCTCCCCCCCCCCACAAATTACTGAGTACACTATCTCATTTCTTCTCTCAGAAATTGTAATATCAGCCGTTGTAAGTTCTCTGAAGTTTCTGGGACGCTTATCAGCACCATATTCATCTATTCAGCCGATTTTGCATTTAAGACAGAGAGAACCTGGTAAAAATAGCCCTAACCAATTTTTTTCGAGCTGAGTTCATTTGAATGAAAGTAAGAAACCTGGATTATATCAGTAACGTATCCAAGGGCTTGAGTTGTTCTTCCGAAATGTTTTTGATATAATTTCTTATGTCATTTTTCATTCCTTTGAAGGAATTTTTAAAACATTTTAAGAGCATTTTATTTATCTTTTGCGATGTTTTAGGTCATCAAAATCCTCCCCTAGTAAATAACACATCACACGATGTTTTTCAAACACGTTTTATAACTTCTAACGTTGTTCACGAAGGGAAGAATTTAATTTCAAAGCGTCCTTAAGGAAAATTAAAATAATAATTATAATAAATAATATTAAAAATAAAAACTCACAGACGAAGAATACCGTCTACAATCACACACTGTGACAGAAAAATACTCCAACATCGAAACCTATTTCCGCAAACGACGACTGAAATTCTATGGGCACATTATGAGACTGGATGACAACCGATTAAAAAAAAAATGACGTACTTACAGAAACTGAAAACGACAGCACTCTGGGTAAAACAGGTGCAAATTGATGTAAAAAACGCCAACATCTCACCGAGAGACATCGAAGATCGAAACGTCTTTAGACACATGATATATATCTGGGAAATTGAACCAGAAGACAAACCAAAGATACCAAGAGGAAAATGGACAGATGAACGTCGAGCTAAGCATAGCGACATGATGAAAAAATTCTGGAAGAAAAAAAAATAACAGTAACAAGTCATCAATTGTTTTATGTGATACTCTAAGGATCTAAACAATGTAAAAAATTAATAAATATTAAAAATAAAGTAATAATGACAATTATAATAACAAAACTGATTCCCACCGATCAGGACGATGTAAAGGAGTCAGATCTTTCCCAATTCACCGAAGAAACTGGGAGCGTATAGAGAATTAAATGACCGCCTCTTGGGGTGCAAAGTATGAGGAAAAACGAACGAAACACCATAGCAGTCACTTCTCAGGCGAGAAGGAGTCTGCTCGTTGAAAGAATTTCACACAGGGTCTACTTCTTTTGAACACACTGATATTGTCAGATTCTATTTCAATTTTAACTTTTATAAAATTGAGATTGTGAAACGGTTTCGTACACAATCAAAATATGGAAAACATGAAAATATCCAGCATGAAGCAAACTATGACAAAAACCATCGGCTGGAATAAATATGTTTTATTATAGCATCCTTACGGAGAGAGCAATGAACTGGCTCGGCTTGACGAGCGATAATCTTGGTCAGGCTTAATAGAAGAACGCACTAGCATTGAACACATTTTTCATCATTCAATGGGCACGCATTTTTAAGGGTCGCTTTTCAACAACTTGGTCATTCAGCGATCACTAATGTTGTTTACTCTCCCGTATACATACGTATATACGGAGTCATACACGAGTACAAGAAAATATATCTTATGCTGCGAAAAATCGATTTCGAGATTTCAACTGAAATACAGCTTTTGGGTTCCCCTGACACCAACGTCTGTCCGTCTGTCCGTCTGTCCGTCTGTCCGTCTGTCCGTCTGTCCGTCTGTCCGTCTGTCCGTCTGTCCGTCTGTCCGTCTGTCCGTCTGTCCGTCTGTCCGTCTGTCCGTCTGTCCGTCTGGCCGTCTGGCCGTCTGGCCGTCTGGCCGTCTGGCCGTCGTAAAGTAATTTTTTGAAAGATATCTCACGGTGGTAATATACACATTTCCAGCAAAATGTAGTTACTATAGTATTATTCAAACAACTTCAAATGAAGTATTTCGAAAGCTCAAAATGTTTGTGCTTCAAATTTTGAATTTACAGTAGCGCTTAAAGGCCATTTTCTTACAAACGGCTCTAAATTTTTTAAACAAATTTTACATTTAGGACGAGGTTTCACTATTTTTTAATATTATTAAAACAGTTTTTTCGTACTACTATTAGGAAATCGAAAAATTAAGAAAATTTCAAAAAAAGTTTCTTTGAGTGTCAATGAGCACAGCAAGAAGACGTGGCAATTTCGAATAGCTAGCCTGACCAAAGGTAATAAAAAACGAATACGGGAGAGTCTGTTCCATTCTGTAGCGCTTCTTGTTTTTCATTCTGTACGAGGAACTGTAGGGAGAACACGTAGGGATAACACAAACATCCAGGCGGGAATCGAACCCGTTACTCTTCGAAGCGAGGCAGCTGCGGCCTCCAGTCTCAGCGAACCCGGCTATCCAGGACGGCAATGGGGAAGTTCATTTCTCAGATTTAAGAACGTATTTTAGCAACTTGGTCTGTTTACATCCACCAGCACATACTCTGACAATAAAAAGGAATTCAAATTACGTATACTGTGTTAAACGTTTTTATTCTAAATGCAAGCCATTATCACCCTTCGTGGTTTAACCTTCGTGATCCCCCAGTCGAAAATAGCTAGACTTCGTGGAATGATCGACTTCTCCTCCAAATGCAGAAGGTTGGAAATCACGAAAATTCCAGAGTATTCGTTTACAATACAGGGTTATAAAATGATTTATCATATTTTTTAAAAAATATACTTCAAAAATTTTTAAAATAGTAGATTCTTAACATAACGAGTAATGCTTTGATAGAACTTCCATCTTTCCAAGTTCTTGCAATTTGTTATAGATGTTCAATACCTCCTCCTTTCGTCACATCTATGCGATAGTCTAACTCCTCCCCAACAGGATATGGCATTCCTTCAGAAACGGTCCTCGCAGCATCAACAATGCGATTCTTCAGCTCCTCTTTTGCTCTATGGAATGTGGGCACGTAAACAATGTCTTGGACATACCCCCCACGAGAAATAGTGGTGCTACAACAGTACATACTTTCTCGCAATATTACGCGTACAATACTATCATTCGCTAGTGCGGAGGAAAACCATCCTGTTGGGGTATGAGATTTTCTGAATCGCTCTAAAGTTGATGTAACCACCACTAATTCCATATTTCAAACCGCAATGCACATTCGGCTGCATACTTGTCATTTTGGCGTAGTGCTTCTATCTGTCGAATCACAATGAGTCGAATGACTAACCGATTCGCAATGATGTGACAAAAAATGGAGTTTGCAGTCATATTGATGTATCACTCATTGTTTTGTGTAATTGTATCTGAAATATCTTTTTTAAATCCGATAAATCATTTCTAATAAGACTGTACGATAAATGTTACCATAGAAGGAGAATTTCATATTTTAGATACATTTTGACCGAAGAAAAATCTTGGAGAGCTTGCTATTCTATTTATGTAACCTCATGAAGTAGAGTGTAATTGTTTATGCAATATACATTTTTAAAAAACGATCAATCAATTGTAATAACCCTCTATTATAAACCTTACCACAAAAGAAGAAATTTATATTTTAGATATTTTTTCATTTTTACGGATTTAAATGAAAACCATGTGGAATTTTGCGCCAAAAGTGGATATAAATTAAATGTTAACGTATAAAAATGTTTGATAGGATGCCACGCAGCA
The DNA here is from genome assembly GCA_038098605.1 of Gryllus longicercus. Lineage (NCBI taxonomy): Eukaryota > Metazoa > Arthropoda > Insecta > Orthoptera > Gryllidae > Gryllus > Gryllus longicercus. Next base: position 1,473,924 of record JAZDUA010000142.1, on the reverse strand, counting down.
CAAAAAGCATTTAGGAATTTATTTCAAAATGAAAATAATACTTATAGAACAACTATTAATAGCAATCGATGTGACAATAGCAATATGTCATATATTACGTTGGTAGTTTCCAAGCGAACTAATTTATTCTGACAAAATAATCTATTAACGTCTATTAATCTATTATCTTCAAAAGAACCGCTGCCCCCAACTGGTTTTGCGACTTGCGTGGTGAAAGGATGAGGAAGGAAGTTTCGTGCGCGGCCCGTGGCTGCTCGATAGGCAACGGCTGATTTGCGCCTAGTGTTGATGAGAAACCGGTCAGAGTAATTGGCCGATGGAATTATCCTCCATTTTTCCTCTAGGGATTTTTGCCAACCGACAGCCAGATGGGACGCATATTCGACAATATGCTAGTCACAACACACTTGCAGGCTTCTCTGATCTATGGTCATCAAGACGCCAGGCCCTCCACCTCCACGACAACACGTACATAAGAGATAAAGGACAAACAACCATGCGCAAGGCTGGACAGCGACACGCGACCCTTCGGGCCGGAGAGGTGTGTCGGTACACGCTCTTAGCCACCACGACTATCCAGGAAGGCAAATTCTCCTCCATAGAGCATTTAAATTCCTCCTAGCTGTACTGTTGGTGTCGAAAATCCGCTTCCGTCGGGACTCGAACCCTAGGACCTGCCGATGAGAGGCTTTGCAGCAGCAGCGGTTGTTGTCACTGTCAAAGCCGCCAATGCAGTGACGAGGAGAGCTGCATGAGCAACTGCCCCGCCCCGCCTTGCCCATGCTCTGGGCTTCCAATTACGGACACTTTGGCGGCATTGCCCGCGGGTTGGCCTAGCGGCGCTTCGCCTCGCCACACGCAACGACGCGTGGTTTACCGGGCTCATCGCCCCCCCCCCGCCCTCCGCCTGCCACCGCCCACGCCCTCTGTTTGCCTTTTCCTTCACCCTCGCCCATCCCCAGCTCACGTCTTCGCCCTTTCCCTAGCCCTCTCGTCTCCACCCACGCCAACGCCCATTCTTGTGCTCACGCCCTTCTTCTTGCAGTGCCTGTGATCCGGATGTCTAGTCTTCGATTCCCGATGGTCACGGTGGCAGGGTTTTCGACACTAGCTTGTCAGCTAGGTCGAATTCAGTCGATGGCTGGAGAAGAATCCTAGCCGGCTGCTCTGATCCGTAGTTTTCCGTGGTTTCTCCGATCAACACCAGGCTAATGCAGGGGCAGTACCCAAATAAACGGGCCGCGAACTTTCCTTTCCGTCCCTTGCCCTATCATCACACCGTACTTGCACACGTCATGCACTACACTATTATACATCTCAGGAGACGAATCCGAAACTGGGGCAGTGCCCCGCTGGTGGGAAGTGGTTGGTGAAACCTCGCTAGCCGACATGTAGGTCGCTGGTGAATCTTACCTTTCAGCAAGGGAAGATGACCTTCCAAGATAAAAAGAATACTCTACACTTACGTGACCAATGACCTTGGCCGTGGTTGCGCCCGGATTCAATAACCAGCCAATTAAACCCAAACTCTGGCCCTCATCCTCGCTTTTGACCACTCCTCGCCCTGTGATTCGCTCTGGCCGTCGCCCACGCGTATGTTCACCCGGCGCAATCGCTGCACGCGCTGCCCCGGGCGACCGACCTGTCGCCCGCGTCCTAAAAGGTTCGCTGCAGTGGGCGCGCGAGCGAGCGGCGCCCAAAGAGGCGAGCGCTTTCCACTCCTTCCTGTGGGCGCTGCCGTCTGCGTGCTCCGCTGTCAAGAGCTGCATCGCGCATGTTTGCTGCTCGAATAGTGGGGAACTTATTACGGAATTAGGGTTATAGGTTTCAACTTATTACGAAATTAAAAATTGTTGATATTGTTTGTTGTGTGCTTTTGTTTACAATATATATTATTTCTTCTTCAAAGTGTATTGATGAATTGAAAACTGTGGTTCAAAGGTTTAAGTTTTGTTTCTTATTTTAAGAAGTTATTTTTAACTTGCGCATCTTTTTATTTTATCATTTTGTACATCTTTCTTAGTTTACCAATTATAATTGTTCAGTTCGATAACTCGACGTATTGGAAAAACTTCATCGACTACTATTTCCAAAGTCGTCTTCTAATTAATGCCAATTATTTCTTTCTGAAAGAGGCACTAAAATAAAAATCTCATAGCATATAAAAATGCTTACTTGATTGAGGTGTAATTAGTTCTTCTCTTGATTTTATTTTAAAAAGTAACAATATTATTTTTTAAAAATATTTCTACTAAGAAAACATGGCTTAGTTTCCTATACCTTAAAGTTCAGTAATGAAATACCTTTTATGAGTAATACAAGGAATTCACACGCCAGAAAATTAAATTTTCATTTTCAGAAAGGTATTAAAACAAAGTTTAAAACCTCTATTAACAATTTCGGGACAATTTTACATGCAATATGTACTTTGACACGCATTATTTACTTTTATGAGACGTCTGAACTTTTGCGCACTCAGAACTAAGTAAAATTCTGAAGTACTTTCTATCAAAAGTGTTCACTTCTTTTCCGAAGAGCTTTTGATTTTCGGTGAATTCATTCGCTCCTACGTTTACAAATCGTCGGAGTTTTTTTTAAACCCGTCCGAGCAAGAGTATCTTCTTCGCCTCCGAGATCTGAAGAAGAGATTCTCTGACGAAAAATATTTTTCTTACAGTCATAAAGTAAAGTGCATTTTCTGATGGATGCGGTTTAGCTCACTCGCTCTCGTGACTCCCAGAAAAGTGGCACAACATACTGGAAACGACGCATAAATTCGTTAATATTTCACACGAAAAGCTGATAGTTTATTGTGGTTGAACCAAATAAAAATTTGAAAATAAAATAAACGTGTTCACCTAACAAAAATTAATTTATAGTAATTTACTTAAAAATGTTAGCAAGCGATCGTAAGAGATCAAGAATTTGTGATAAAATAAAGAAATGAAAACGCTTTGTATATTCCATGTAAAAAATGTGTAAGACATTGAATAAATGAGGAATATGTTACCAACAACTTACACAATATATGTGTTGAAAAAATTGGAGCATTTGAAAACTAAATTACGTTGTCCGATTTTTTCCAATCTTACGCAAACATCTTCAAACAGTTCTGGATGTAGCAGCAAATATTTCGGATTTTCAGGAAAACCGATAATTTACAGTAGTAGTTTTATAAATCCATTTTGGACAATTTTAATGTAATGAGGTTGTAATGAAAAAATGTAACCTTAGCAGAACGGAAGAAAAAACTAATCTAAATATCTGATAATATTATACGTATTATCTCTAATTGATCGGAATATCATGGAAGAAAAGTAGGATTGCACTTATTTGTAGAACTCAATATTATCAACGATCACTATAAAATACTCTCCTCTCACTCTCCTCTCTTTCTTCTGTCTTAATAGAAATAAAAAATTCCCTCTGATTTCCATGTTTCTTTTCCGCCTTCATATTTCTGGGAAATTTCTTGCAACATTTTATTATTCTCCTCTCTGGGCGGGTTGCCCTAAATGCATATTAGCACATCGCCAGCCCCTGGCTCGCCTTGGGCCGACGGGCAGGCGGGCGCCGGAGCGGGCGATTCGGCACTTTCCGAGAAGTTTTAATCGGGCGCGTGTGGCGGAGCAGGGCGCGGAGGGGGGGGGGCAGGGCCACGAGGCGCATAATGCACTTGCTGCTTCCCCCCCTCAACCCCCGGCTTTTCACCCACCCCTGCCCATCTCCCTCCCTCCAGCCACTTGTTCCAACTCCATCCTCCACTTCCCTCCCCCTTCCACACCTTTCCACCCCTTCCTCCCTTTACTTTCACCTCCGTCCTATTATTTCGCCTCCGCCCACACATCCTTTCCTACACCGGTCTCCCACTCCTCCCCCCGTCCCCCACAACTTCGCCCCCCTCGCAGCCTCTCGTCAGCGCCGTCGCCGCCGCCGTCCCCGATGCTTGCAACCTAACGACGGGCTCGAGGTCTGCATCCGCGCGGCCCCTTAAATTCGCCTTCACGCTCCACTTCGGGGCCGAGAGCAGCTTTCTCCTTCCTTCCAATTTTTCCCCGTGCTTCCAGATTTTTTTTTGCTTCAACTTACCGAGCATTTCCTTCGGTTTTTTTCTATTAAGATCTGTATTTTCGCTAAACTTTTTTTTTATTCAGACTGAAATGCGTTTATTCCAAATTTTATATTCTCTCCTTTTTTTCTAATTTAGAAAATTTTGCAGGATCAGTTTAATGTAAACAAATCAGCTAGTAAACTAACTGTAATAACTTGCATTAATTGAATAATTTGTAAACAATTGGTAAATAATTTGATCCCCTGATAAGAATGCTGTTCTATGGCTCCTTTCGCCATTTGTCTCACTCCTATGCAACATAGTTACATGGCGATGACACTTCACTGCTGTGCAATACACTTCATAAGAAATAACACTTAATTTTCTTCATACGACGAGGAGAACACGCCACGGTCCAAATTGTAGGTCTTTGTTCAGAAGTTTTCCGCGGCTTCTCCGATTAGTACCAGGTGAATGCCGGTGAAACCCTATCAAAAGGAACACGGGCCGCGCGCGATCTTTCATTCCCGTTCTTGTCCTATCAGCACCCTTTACACACACACTTACGTGCGCTACACTACCACACATGCCGGGAGATACGGAACACAGACCGGTTGTACCGGCTGGGGCCGTGCCACGCACCTTCGACGGGAAACCCCTCTATCCCGACGGCAGGTCGGCGCCGGATCTCCGCCACCTCCTGAGCAAAAAACTTCCCCCACTCTCACGGGACTAATGACCTTAGCAGTCGACGCGCCCGGAATCACTAGTAATCAATCAAATTGTAGGAACTGAAAACAGGTACAGGAAGGTTCTTCATTTACACCCCTCGTCCTGCCTCGCTGGCGCAGGGCAGGGCTCCCTCGACACTCGACGTGCAACTGTGCTCGGCGGGAAGCCTACCTAGGAGTCGGCGGCTTCAACGATTAAACCAACCTTAACAGTACTTCAGACAATATTACTGATATATTTGTAAAGGTACTCCATAAAAACGTATTCTTGCTATTCTCTAGTATTGTTATAATGTTACAATACAAATACCGCACAACTATTAATCCTGTCCTGTCGTATGGCACGACAGCCCGCTAAGGGCCTTAGCCAACCAGCGATGACCGAGCATCTCGGCCATGGGATAAGGACACAGCATAAGGGGTAATTAAAAGCCATGGGGTAAGGGATAATTAAAAAGGGCACAGTTATTATATTGTTCCCGGCCGGGACTCGCACCGCCGTGGAAAGCCAGCAGGCTAATCAACGAGCCACTGAGGGCTAATGACATTTGATCCACTTAATACAAATTCAAATGAATTATAATTTTCGTGTATACTAGTCTGTTTGCCCAGGAAAGATGATATACTTTTGTAGATAGTAGTTAATAGGAGGTCGTGGAGTAGTTCTAAAATTACTTTCACTTCGAAACTGTTGTTAACCATGTTCTGTTAGAACACTTGGATTTCAGTAACTCTTATTACAACTCTCGCTCTAATTCGTAGTTTGGCTTTCATAACCAAAGTGGTGAAAGATCTATAACTCCCTGAGAATGATCTCACGAATGAGTAAGGTAATCCATTTCACTAGTAGTCAAAGTTTATCTTTATTGTCTTGTGTAATAAATAACTACTACGTGTTGTATGTACTTTTATTGTGTGTGGGCGGGTACCATAAACTCGACACATACTTGACATGCTAGAAACTCAGCAATTTCTGCTAATAAAACATATAATTCATTATGATACTTATATTTATTTTGAAATTAATTAAACGTCAGGTAACTGGAAATTACATAAACAAAATACAAAGTGTGCAAGATAAAACTAGAGAAACAAGGCACGCACAAAAATTAGTAATTAATTTCAGTAAAAGAGTTGAGATGAAAAAGAGGCTATGTGGTCAAGGATTCCCGTTATTATTAAATTATGTTTTAAAAATTATTAATTGTAATAAAATATATAAAAATGGAAAATTAATTGTGTGGATAGTTAATATAGTATAGCTGTAGATTCAAACAATGTATGCAAATATGTATTTAATGTATCAAGTAACCCAGAAGGCTAAATCAAATATATATGCGTGCGCGCGTGTGAGATACTACAAATGAACCCATTGTAATCGTGTAAAGTTGAAAAAAATGTTTATTTGTGAGTCATGATATGAGTTCAAAAAAGTTTACTTTTGTGAAAGTCAAACAATTTCATTTCAATAGGACATGGCGGATTCACTAGATGCGTGGGAGTGAATCAATGGGGCGGGAATGTACTTTACGAATGGTTTTGAACTTGTTCCCCATGATAGACCACTATTCCCACTTGACAGAATAGGCCTGGGTCCAGAGTGATTCTATGAATTTACAATTTTCTAAATAACTCGCACCAGCAGGTAAGAGTGGGAAACGGCCTTTCAAAAAGGATAGATGTGACGTCTGGGGTTCCGCTGCGAAGTGTACTTTGGGCTTTCACAATATTTGATGCATGGGAATGTAACAGCAGATTCTAGAAATTAAGGTGTAAGCGATGATCTTTGAGGGACCTCTGTAGTCTGTAACCATGCCTAAAATGAAAGAACATCGTACTGCTTAGATATATATGTATTTTAGGTTTATTTTTCTTCTCTAATTTTGTGATTTTGTCATTTGATGGCTGCAATCAACTGCATAATGATACTCATTACAATACAAATTTAATTATGATACAAGTTCTTGACCAATCATCGAAAAGTTTACATACCAAGTATTGACAATTAATTATTGAGATTCGTTCCAGTAAATGTTTCTTTAAATTGTGTGCATTACAATTGCGTTTAATATTATATTTTTCTTGTCAGTTTTAATTCCTTTTATTATTAGTAGCAGTTTTTGTAGAATATTATGTAAAATAAATTGGATCGTTATTTCACTTTCATCCCATTTGAATAAATCAGTACTTCTTCGCAGACAGACTGGTAACCGAAGCCACCTGCGACAAAAGTAGGGTCTGGTTAAGGAGCTGTCCGGTTGGAGCATTGGCTGAATCCTGCATGTTAATTCCCACGAAACGATTCAATGTAAAAGTTTAACTTACAAACGTTGCCATAAGTCGTAGAAAAATTACTATGGAACTACCTAATGGGTATTAATATACTCGTGTGAGGTTTACGATACTCCCTTGTTCCTCGCACGAATTGTAACATCACACCCGTGTATTAATACCTACAATTACATTATATCATCACATAATATATAGCATAGCATATTTTTATTTTACTATTAGATGTACAAGTGTGAAGTTTTCGCCTGTGGGCTTAACGCTTCATTCAAATTAAATACATTATATACCTATCTATCCTCTCTACCTATCTATATCTATATATATCTATTTGTCTACCTATCTTCCCACCCATCTACCTACATCTTCTTCTTTGGTCCTATCTTCCATATTCCATTAGGTGACCCATAACGGGTTTTCTTGAGGTAAATTATTCAGGGTGGTTTCCCGTTGCCTTCCCTGAGATGATGATGATGATGATGATGATAATGATGATAGGGGGTGAAAGGACGAACACAATACGAAGGAACGGACGAACAATACGAATAAAGGACGAACAACCATGCCCGAGGCGGGACTCGAACCCGCGATCTTTCGGTACGAGATCGCTACGGCACTACTGCCTTAGCGATCTCGGCCACCGGATCGGCTATCTACCCACATACCTATCTATTTGTCTACCTAACAATCTATATGTCAATCTTTCTGTCAATCTGTCTACCTCTCTACCTGTGTTGTGGCAGGCGTGGGCGTGTACATCTCGCGCGTGGAGGAGGGCAGCGTGGCGGAGCGCGCGGGGCTGCGGCCCGGGGACACCATCCTCGAGGTGAACGGCACGCCCTTCTCCGGCATCACCCACGAGGAGGCGCTCAAGGTAGGCCCCGCCCCCGCCCCCGCCCCGCCCCCGCCCCGCCCCCGCCCCCGCCCCCGCCCCCGCCGCATGGCCGCCGACTGTGCGCTTCGCTGCTGACTGCGCGCTTCGCTTGCGCTTACAGTAGACGTCTCTTGTCTGTTTGTTTGTTCGTTGTCGTGATTTGTGTTTGTGTCTTTTTCGGCGACCTGTGTGATGTCGCTGTGGTGTTATCTAGGTGTTTGATGGTCGTGTTTTAGCATTATCTGTAGGTTATCTTTTTTTATCGAATGGGACTATTTGCAGAGAGACTGCCCTTAGGCAGTTAATCCGCACCAGCGTTTTTTGATCCAGGCTTCCTTAGAGGCCTACTCCCAACAAGGGGATATTTATCGAGAAGGCGCACCTTGTGCCTGGGATTTGACTCACTTGATCCGCCAGATGTCGGCCTCAGTGAACTGTCTGGTTGCGAGAAAGTTAGATCTTAAGGCAGATGTTATCGGAGGGATTTTATTTTTGCCGGGCATCCCCCAGGGTTCTTTTTACATACCACAAGAATGACATGGCTACTGCGGATTTTCCGCCCTTCGAAAATCAGGGCACACGGCCGAGATCGAACCCGTGCACGGGGGTTCAGAGGCCAGGTAGCCAACCCACCGATACCCCCATCTTTAGATTATTTCTGTTTAGATAATTAAACATCCCCCGATAAAATACGTATAGTGCTGAATTACCTTTCAAGTTGTATAAGCATTTCCAATACTCGTATTTTTGTTTTTAAAGATGTAACAGCATACAATGACTTGTATCACAACAAATAATATAATTTGGTAAAGACACTTTAGCCTCTTTTACTCATGTACGGTTTTACATTCATCACACGTGCTTGTAAGAGATCGAACACGTTGACTGCCAGGTATCTTAGAGGTTTTTCCTATATCTCCAAGCCAACACTTGGCATAACATTGATATTTGTACCAATATTTGTATAATAATATATAGAATTAATTTTATCTACAAAAATGAATGAGTTTATGTGGACTCAAGGAAACGTTTTGCAAGTGTTAACACTATGAGACCAGTGAGTATTATCATAACGAGACGAGCCAAATAATGAGACCATTTGGCCTCGTACTAAAAAAACTCCTTACGAGACCATAATCATAGTCTCGTAACATTCAATGTCCCTACGATGTTATATGGTCTCGCGTGGCTGACATTTTCTTCTCAAGATTTTTCTTTCGTGTAGTTATTTTGTAATGTGTAAAATGTATGGTTATTTTGAAATATTGATAAATAAATTGAATGCCGAATAACTTTTTTCGTTATCCGTTCGGAAAAGCTTGGTCAGAAGATGGATTACTCAAAAGCGTTTATTTGACCCGCACGACTGTTCGTTGAACTGGTCAAGTGGGCGCTGCCTGCTCGATATTCGTGCTGGATCAACGATGCGGTATGAATGCAACCTGGAAAACAAGATAAGCCATGAACACCCATTGATCGCATGATGTGACATGCTACAGTGTACTAGCACGGAGAGATACAAAACAATTCGAATTGTAATATGAAACGTTTCAATTCTATTCCTTCAATGTATAACTCTTTTCAAATATTTTCTACTATGCCTTAAAATATAATTAGAATTTTTTTCTAATGATTTAATGATTTGTTTCATCTCGTGTGACGAGTAGGTTTCCATTTATCAAATGTTTCATTTTTTATTAGCACTTCTATGTCTAGCAATTTGGGTATTCAATGTATTGTTATTGATGTTAGATTCGCTTTTGTCTCGGAAATGAAACATGAGCTGAAGGGCTCAGGCACAGACAATACTACGCCATTTCAGAGTGAAATTTAGTTTTAAGGACAAAATATGTTTATAAAGTAACTGTAAATAATATATATATATATATATATATATATATATATATATATATATATATATATATATATATAAGGAATATACTTGCACAATAAACTTTATTCCATTACTTTAACAAACTTTGTTTCAAAAATTTAATACTACTAATGCAGGCAATAATTAAAAGATTGACAGCTATTTTCAAGTTGATGGTAATATCACATTTTTTCCAAAATGTGGAGTAGGTCTATCTGCTCCAAAACATTGAGTTAGTTTTCGGCAAGTCACTAAACCCTCCCATTGTACCGAGCACAGCTGAAAAACGCTATTGAAATATGTATTTTTCTCAAATGATCTAGTACAATTCCTGACCAGCGTGTTTTCCCTCCCATTTCGCACTGAGAGAAACGTTGTAGTGCAATGTACTGAACATGTTTAGTAAGCGGTCATAAAGCCAAATGGCGTATGACTCGATGGCTCTATGCACTAAGCATTACTTAGCTTCTTTTAGTAAATCAGACAATAGAAAATAGTGAATGAACAAAGAGAAATGTCTTTGGTAATATACTTGTTTCGTAGATACAATCATTCGATGAGATCTACGTTTCATGTCGTCACACTACTAAACACTGCTTAGCAAGCACGAATTCTTAGAAATCTGACCAATTCGAATCGTTACAAAGCCATGTGAACTGTAAAAAATGAACGCTGTATATATTATTACACGCTACATAAATAACGTGTTTCGTTTTTATTTATTTTAAATAATTGCGTGTGAAATTCTAAAGTTGCTAGCTGATCTCCTAGCTGATCTCCTTGGCTAGGGTCTGCCAGGTAATCGGACGTTAAGGCAGAGCGAGCACAGGAGGCCATTGGACATGTGACCGCTCGGGAATCCTAGTTGCAACATCGTTGAAGGCTGGAAACAAAATGTTACCTTCCACGGATCTGTTTAATAAGGGTTACTCAGAAGCGTTTAGTAACGTATTGAAAGCAACTATTCATTTAGTTATTTTCACTGAGATGTGTTTTGAAAATATTACTGAATGTATAAGTCTACGCAACGTTTCGTTTAGCTATCGCCACTAGATGTCATTCATCCCGAGGTGTAGCAAACATAACTGTACATGCATTACTGTGTTTAACTAAACAACAGTTTCGTGTACATGATGCAATTTGTTCTTCCAAAATCTAAACGGTTCGATCTACAGCTCAATCTACTACGTCCTTCAGTTTAATATACTACGTGATTAATTGTGTGAACTTAATATTTCCCTCCGTGCACACTTCTTACTACAGTGTACAGAAAGGACCTTCCTTCCGTCTTTTTTCGAGGGAGATGCGTATCTCGTGTTCGTGGTCCTCTCGTCGCGAGCGTCAGCGCTGGCCCAAGGCGCGTGCGCCCTCCCGGCTGCCCCGGGCGACGCGACGGCTGCAGCTGCACGACGCGGCGCGGCGCGGCGCGGCGCACCCGGCGCAAAAGTCAAAAGTCACGCGACACGAGAGTATTGAGCCGGGCCCGAGGAAGAACCTTTTACTCCGCGTAGGAGCGTAGCATACTCATTTTTGTCTTGGCAGACTCCAAACCAGATGACATCTATTTGATCTATCTGGTTGAGGTGGCACACTTCATCTGAACTCCTGTAAGACAATATAAGATATACGTGTTGCGTTGTGCTATCGAGAGAGTTGTGTCATCGTCAATTGTGAGTGTTCATCTAAGCTCTCCTTATCTATCTTTCTTCTCTCTCACCCCCTTCCTTCTCTCTCCCCCTCTCTCACCCTCTCGTCCGATCTCGGTATACCTCTCTCATCCTCCCTCTCTCTCTCCCTCTCTCTCTTTGTCCAAGAGATCACAGTAACCTGAAACGTATTACCTCTTGGTCATTTTGATAAGTCGCAGTGGCACATGTTTTGTGTGCGTGCTTTTGGCTTGTGTTGGTGTCCGCTACAGACTCTGAGTGATGTCTTGGACCCTCGAAGGTTGAGCCTTAGAACACCACGCTCCCTGTATTTCAGCTCTGCATATTTGCATCTCGCAGACATGCACGCGCATGCGTTAAAGGTTGTAAACGCAAGAACATTCGTCTATTGTCCGAAACGTTGGCAGTGAAGTAAGCATGTAATAAGTTTTGCCTTCCTAAACTATTTTAGTAAGACCCGTCTTCCAGCAACGAAACTGAATATAAAACTGTTGAAACCTCACGCTTATATTTATGAAGTCATTTCTAGTAACTTGTATTGGCTATTCCTGATAAAATATTGTGAATTAATAAAGAGATGACGTACTAAAATAGAATCTCAAACTGGCGAATAACACATTGGCGGAAAAGAGATTTCAGAGGCGCTACAATCAGCTTTGATTCTTAATTGCAGCAATGCTTAAGTGTTGCAATCGCGACGCAACTTAGATAAGGGCGCACGAGCCATCCCGGTTTCCAAGCACGACTTTCAGAGAATAAAAGTGCAATTTGAGAAATAATAATTCACAGTTTTAATCATTTAAAATAATGAATTTTAGTGCCAATAAAAGAAATAGAAGTCCTATTTATACAAACCTTCAATTGAGCATAAAATCGACTCTGGTAATTTCATTAAGGATCGGCATCTGACAGCTTATACTATATGTTGGGATCAGAATATAAACAAGTGGAAAGAGGAACAAAAAGAACGCGGTGTTAGAAAATTTAACATTTCATTTTTCAAATATTTGAATAAGTAATTTTTGAGAGGACTTAGTACTATTTAATTGCAATGCAATTATAATTTTAATTATTCTATTCTCTTATTTTGTTTTCATCATCATGATATTATTATCCAGCCACAACAAGCAAATCGAAAGTTATTGCTGCCTAAAGGCTTTTATAATTGTATGACATCAAAGTGCGATCAAATGAATATTGGCTGGAGTTATATTGGACAACATATTTGTCATGGGTTTAAGAGCTATATCAATGAAATTATTGGGTATTCTCATCAACACTTTCCTGGAAAGGATTCGGACCAATTCGCGCTTCACGACCGGGTTGAGTCTCGACGCTGAATATCAAATTTCGAAAATGCGGCAGATTAATTTTCATATCAGCAAAGCAAAGCCAGCTTTGTACCAATGTTCACAAAAGTCACTTAGCAAAATTACCTCCATCTGCCTACGCGGCCAAGGCAAATCTCCTGCACACGGGCCTGCGCTCACCTCGCGCGCCGGGAATAACCAGGTGGCAGCCCGCCACCCACCACCCCTATTTCTCCTTCCCTCTATCTCTGTCTCTCTCGTCAAATGGAAACGTCATACAGCGGACGGGATTAAATAGAGAGAGAGGCAGGCACAGAGAGAGGGAGGGAGGCACGGAGAGATAGGGAGACAGGCACAGAGAGAGAGGGAGACAGGCACAGAGAGAGAGGGAGACAGACACAGAGAGAGAGGGAGACAGGCACAGAGAGAGAGGGAGACAGGCACAGAGAGAGAGGGAGACAGGCACAGAGAGAGAGGGAGACAGGCACAGAGAGAGAGGGAGACAGGCACAGAGAGAGAGGGAGACAGGCACAGAGAGAGGGGGAGACAGGCAGACGCTGAGAGAGGGAGACAGGCAGACCCAGAGAGAGGGAGACAGGCAGACGCAGAGAGAGGGAGACAGGCAGACACAGAGAGAGGGAGACAGGCAGGCACTGAGAGAGGGAGACAGACAGGTAGGAAGAGAGAGAGGGAGACAGACATGTAGGCAGAGAGAGAGAGGGAGACAGACATGTAGGCAGAGAGAGAGAGGGAGACAGATAGGTAGGCAGAGAGAGAGACAGACAGGTAGGCAGAGAGAGAGACAGACAGGTAGGCAGAGAGAGAGGGAGCCAGACAGGTAGGCAGAGAGAGAGGGAGCCAGACAGGTAGGCAGAGAGAGAGGGAGCCAGACAGGTAGGCAGAGAGAGAGGGAGACAGACAGGTAGGCAGAGAGAGAGGGAGACAGACAGGTAGGCAGAGAGAGAGAGGGAGACTGACAGGTAGGCAGAGAGAGAGGGAGACTGACAGGTAGGCAGAGAGAGAGAGGGAGACAGACAGGTAGGCAGAGAGAGAGAGGGAGACAGACAGGTAGGCAGAGAGAGAGGGAGACAGACAGGTAGGCAAAAAGAGAGGGAGACAGACAGGTAGGCAGAGAGAGAGGGAGACAGACAGGTAGGCAGAGAGAGAGGGAGACAGACAGGTAGGCAGAGAGAGAGGGAGACAGACAGGTAGGCAGAGAGAGAGGGAGACAGACAGGTAGGCAGAGAGAGAGGGAGACAGACAGGTAGGCAGAGAGGGAGACAGACAGGTAGGCAGAGAGAGAGAGAGGGAGACAGACAGACAGGTAGGCAGAGAGAGAGAGAGACAGACAGGTAGGCAGAGAGAGAGAGACAGACAGGTAGGCAGAGAGACAGACAGGTAGGCAGAGAGAGAGGGAGCCAGACAGGTAGGCAGAGAGAGAGGGAGCCAGACAGGTAGGTAGAGAGAGAGGGGGAGACAGACAGATAGGCAGAGAGAGAGGGGGAGACAGACAGGTAGGCAGAGAGAGAGAGACAGACGGGTAGACAGAGAGAGGGAGACTGACAGGTAGGCAGAGAGAGAGGGAGACAGACAGGTAGGCAGAGAGAGAGGGAGACAGACAGGTAGGCAGAGAGAGAGAGGGAGACAGACAGACAGACAGGTAGGCAGAGAGAGAGAGAGGGAGACAGACAGACAGACAGGTAGGCAGAGAGAGAGAGAGGGAGACAGACAGACAGGTAAGCAGAGAGAGGGAGACAGACAGGTAGGTAGAGAGAGAGGGGGAGACAGACAGGTAGGCAGAGAGAGAGGGGGAGACAGACAGGTAGGCAGAGAGAGAGGGAGACAGACAGGTAAGCAGAGAGAGAGGGAGACAGACAGGTAGGTAGAGAGAGAGGGGGAGACAGACAGGTAGGCAGAGAGAGAGGGAGACAGACAGGTAAGCAGAGAGAGGGAGACAGACAGGTAGGTAGAGAGAGAGGGGGAGACAGACAGGTAGGCAGAGAGAGAGGGGGAGACAGACAGGTAGGCAGAGAGAGAGGGAGACAGACAGGTAAGCAGAGAGAGGGAGACAGACAGGTAGGTAGAGAGAGAGGGGGAGACAGACAGGTAGGCAGAGAGAAAGGGGGAGACAGGCAGAAAGTGTTCGAAACGGCTTGAAAAATGTCACCGGCATCATTTCGTTGTCTGCGCTCATGGGGTATCGAGTACAGCCGGTCGGTACTGCCGTTAAATATTTATTTGCACAAAACCGTCGCGAGGCAGCGCTGGCGGGGGCCGTGCGCGGGTAATTGCGGGCCGCACCGCGGGGAGCGCTCTATGCGCCTGGAGACGCGACACCGCCGCCGCCTGCGTCTCCGCCGCGTGGAGCGACAGTGACAAACGAGTGCTCTCCAGATGAACCCAGGCTTTGGGTTTGCGGCCCTGGGCGTCAACAGCCGGTGCGAGGGCGGGGCGGAGCAGGCTTTGCACGCCAACCAGGAAGAGGGGAGGACCGTTATTTTATTCTGTTTGGGATTGCTCCAACTTCAAACATTCGGTTCAGCATTCTTTGAATGTTAGAACGTTATTTCACTTTTAGCGCGCATCCTTTCCAAAAACTATAGAGATAATACAGGACACTTGTCGATATAACGGTAGACACTTGAAGGTAGCGATCCTAGTGGGTTACCTATCATAACCATTGTTATATCAAGTATGAAGTGTATAAAAAGAAAAAAAAATAGTTTTCTTACGATTATGTTTACTTATGTTTGGCAGAGTTATTCGAAAGTTATTGTATATGTATTGAAATTTGAATTAGTCGCCAATTTTTCAGGTCACGTCACTAGGTTCGTTTCTGAGAAGCTGTCTCCCGTTAAAAGTATGAGAAAGGTTCAATGTGCCCCATATAGTCTCTATAATATTTGTCCATACCTCCGGGTTAAGGGACTTCTGCCTCTCCAACGGACGCCGTGAGGGGGGAGGGGGGCACCGCTTTAGCCACTTCGGCGGCGTCGCGTCGGAGCAGGTGACTCCCACGCGCGTTGCAATGGCGCCGCACCGGACACCCGACCTCACCCGCGGAGGAGAGGTTCTTCTCACTGCGGTGCGGTTAAAAGGACTTTTAAGGTGATTGGCTTTAGTAAGCGGAAGGGAGAGATACTAGCAGATTCTAAACTACGACTTACAACATACTCCGTGGATGATTAAAATTACTAAATACTTATAAAACGAATTAAATTAAATACTCAAATTGTGTGAATTGAAGCTGATGGATAATAACTTGAAATAACTGAACAACGTAATTTCAAATCTTGTAAAGTGAGCACAACATTCATAATTTCACAGTTTGTGGTTTCCTTAGCGTCTCTTTCTTTTGTATATTGAACCCTCTCTTTTTTGAATTCGATGTACAAATCAATACATTCAACTATTTCATCGATTATATCCAGACTAATTACTTGCACCATTTGTACACAAGAATGACACGCTTGAATAATATTTCACACTACTCTCTTCTCGAAGATACAATCAGCACAACTTCACGCGACAAAATACGAAACAACATTGGACGAATAGCTGATGTACCGCAGGTTTACATTCAATATTAAACCGTTTAAAACGATTTTAAAGACACTAACGACTAGACTTTATACTGAATTTTCCCTTCACTCCAAATATTTCGCAATCATTCTGGCCAAAATTGATGTGCTGCAAAATAGAAACATCTTTACACAATATTTGGTGTTTCTTTATATCAGAAGAGTTTGGTCACAAAGTTTGAGACTTTTTTAATACACTCTAGTTTTCAACAATTTAGAAAAAAATTAATATCATGTAATAAGAAACTTAAAAGTTGTTGTTTTTCATTAAACGAAGTTCGTTTTACACTTTTTTTCACATCTTCATGATATAGTGAATATAACAGAAAAATGTCGTTTTTGTGATCATAAATAACAAGTTACTGCATTGCAATATACAAAAATGATACAATTG
Organism: Gryllus longicercus; assembly: GCA_038098605.1. Lineage (NCBI taxonomy): Eukaryota > Metazoa > Arthropoda > Insecta > Orthoptera > Gryllidae > Gryllus > Gryllus longicercus. Next base: position 1,457,154 of record JAZDUA010000142.1, on the reverse strand, counting down.
TGATAAAATGGAAGCACTAGATATAAAAAATATTTTTAAAAACAAAGATAAGTAATACATTAAAATAAATTTAAAAAATGTGTACCCCAGCCAGTGCAAAAGCACTTCCAGCATGGCAGCTGCATAAAGAGGATTAACATGATCCGAATGGAAATTTCAGTGTGCTGAGACCGTTATGAGATAATAGGAGAACACTTCAACGAAATGGAATACAAAAGGGAAAATTTTCTTGAGTTCTCGAAATGTGTCGCAAGAAATTTTCATTTTTAAAATCACATATTTTACTCAATGAAAAAGAGAACCCTGTAGACAGTCTAGCTGTGGAAACGCGTCGGCGGAAACAGCGAGATGACGCAGTTCCGTCAACCGGCCCAGAAGGTAATATAAACGGACCCCGGACCTAAACTCCTTCTTCTGATTCTTGGGCGCGTCGGTAGGAAGTCGTGTGGGTTGTGCGCGGCGCTGCATTTCAATGCATAGGCTACTGAGGCAGGGAACTGAAGCCGGCGTGCTACGTCGAGACGGGAGGTGCGTTATACTCGCTTGTATGCTCACGTATGCTACTGGTGCATCCGAATAAGATATCTAATTATCAGACTAGCGGTGGTGGTAACCAGGAACATTTCTTCTAGTAACGGGTCAATATTGTTTATTGTAATTATTGTACATAGTATTAAGGTTTTGGAGCATTTAAAAAAAATAAATACTCAATAAATTACAAATCGTTCACGTCTGTGATTTATTGCCTCAGCAAAGACGCCACACATTAATTCAGACATAAATTGCGTTAAAATTACTACTACATAACAGTTATTAAGGACAAGAAAGTATATACTGATTTAGCAGCACTAATTTTTAATGAAATCGATTCTTTAAACACAGTTCTTGAAACGAGGTCTTGTAGAATTTTTCAAAAGTAAATAGTATTTTGTAACAAATGTAATGTAAAATAAAGACTATTATAATTTTTTTTTAAAAAATTTAGAAACGGTTCAAACAAGTTTTTTCTCCATATCTACCAAAGGACAATAAAATTATGTTAGTCTCATTTCCGACGATCTCTCTATACTATATTAAAATAGCAAAAAGTTGATATTTCAATACTACAAAATTGGAACTAGTGATTTCTACTCTGAAAAAATCTGTGCTAAAAACAACTTTAAAAATAGTCATGTACAATTTTTTGAAAAAAAGAAGTCGCTTTTGAATAATTTTAAAAGCACGTTTTCTCAAAAACGCCTCATATTTGTTCTTCCATTTTTTTCCAAATATAGAGCATAAAAAGAACGGCGCAAGTCTCATTTTTGTTGAACTCTGAATTTTCAAAAATTGCAAATTTAGAAATCAAGTGAAATGCGCTGATGTAGCACCACTAGTTCTTATCGAAATAAAAAATGCATATTATTGCTCGAAGGTGATTTAGGGTTAGAAAAAACTCTCGGTGCAACTGGTTGAGGCAATGATAAAGACTTGAAAACGATTCGAATGTATTGAAAGAATTGATGTCGTTCGACGCAGCATTAATTGACACTGCTTCCCCATCCTCTGAAAATTGTGTCGTATCAGAACATTATTTTACAGGGACAATCGAATTAAAAAGTAATTTACGAGCAGCAACGTTTTCTGCAGTGCTTAGAGAAAACAAAAAGAAAATGACTTTTAGATTCAGGAATTAGAGTCTTAAATCATGTCACGCATTCACGAAATCTCGGTAATTTATGGAATTTATGGCGCTGATGTTTGGGTATGTCGTAATATAGAGCCACGGCGTTCAGCCAAAAAGGGATGTGTTCTTTGAGAGAACACGAGATAGGCTTCAGTGAAATTACGACTTAATGAGTTTCGAAAACGCTGGCAAAGCACATCCATTATGGAAGAAAACGAAGCAGGAACCGCCGGAAAAAGCAATTGTTGGTTCATCTAGCAAATTAGGGGTTTTTCTAGGCGTGGGTGAGTAATTCGTAAAGACTAATAATTACTTGTGTATAATACAGTAGAAACCCCGCAAATCCGAAATTTCGGATAATCGGAACAACATTCGGGATGGAGGAAAAGTAAACAAAATAAATAAATGTCTTACTTTTACAGTAAATATAAAATCCCTTTTACACTACAACTGAACAACTAATAATAGAAACACAAGTTATTGAAACGAGACGGTTATTTCACTAGTAACTACGGTGTGTATTACATGTTTATGTAGCAGTAATTTTCACTTAGAGAAACATGCAAAATCAGAAGCCTTGTTTTACCGTAAGCAACTGAATATTCTTGATGTAGCGATCGCTATGCCACGTTGCCATTTTTTCACATCGCACGCTACGGTGCATTGCGTCTTGTAATCCTGTAGATGTATTTGTAAATGTACAGTACATTAGTTCAGATAAACCGAACATTTCCGAATCTGAACAGACCACACCCCTCAATTAGTTTGGATTACCGGGGTTCTGCTGAACTCAGAGTTGAGATGTTACCTTCCAACGATTGCAGCCCTTTTAAAATGAAGCACACCTTTGTGAACCCCTACAAAACCGCAGAGGTCTGTGTGCATCAAAGCGCAGCTGGTAACGTAATTACGAGAGGGAGGGTGACCCAGGGCGGCAGCCACGAGCAGGGGTGGGGGTGGATGCGGGCTTCGGCTGTGGGGGAATGTTATGCAATTGCGCTTTTTGCCACAGAACGCGCACATTTGGTTTCGTTAGCAGTACAGCGGGAATGAGTAAAACGGATGTATTTCCGAGTGGTTAACATCTGACGAAGTTTGGCGGTTCGTATTTTCCAGACTTTCCAATCGTCTAAACAGGGTATCCGGGGAAGAAACGTCGAAATTTCGAAAATTATATCTTAAAACAACTTTAAGCATATTTCGCATAATAAACTCTTTCGAGATTTCGAACGGCTGAACCGTAATAAGCATTGAAAAATTGATTTCAAAAAGAAATGCTTTCTAGGCAAAGACTTGCATTGCGGAAGCATATGAACACTCCAGAAACATCTAAGTTGTTTATTGTTTACAAAAGAAATGAATAAATTTCTTCAGAAAGAAAAAAGTTAACACAAATAAAAAACCACCCAATTTACACAAATCAACTGCTTTTATTTCTGGGTTAATTTTTCTTTATGAACAAATTTATTCCTCCCTTTTGTAAATAATGGACAATTTACATGCTTCTGGTGTGTTTATATGCTTCTTCAATGCAAATTTTGGAATAAAAAGTATTTTTCTATATTTTTAGTGCGTATTGCGGTTCAGCCATTCAGAATCTAGAAGTTTGTTAGACAAAATATGCTTAGAATTGTTTTAATAGCTTATTTTTGACGTTTCGTCGTTTCTTCCCCGGACACCTGCATGTCTTTCTCCGTCAAACGTCTCCTTTATAGAATTTTGTTTCCTGTTTTCATTGAGGTCTTCCTCGCTGTGTTCCGAATTGTGATGACAATTTCTACATCGATTTTCGCCAGTTGACTGGTATTTTATGCAGCTGTCCGTAGGATTGTTTTCGTTCGGTACCAATTATGCTCAACTAACCCATTTTCCCTTCATATTCTCTTTTACCTTCGATCCGAGGAGCAAACAAAATGCACTTGAATATTATTTTAGCTCAGCTGTTTGACAGAAGAACTAAGTGTCTTACATGACGTAAGAATGTTCAATGAGGCTTCTTGAAATTGACGTTTCTCTTACGTCTGAAGGAATTGCTAGGGTACGCAATTCTTGTATTTTTATTTTAGGTGAACTTACCTGTTGACCTAGTATTTGATAATTATTTCACTGCCACATTCATGTTCATGTTCACATTTGAATAATTTAGTGCTGAAATCTGTGTTATCATGCAACAGTATTTTCATTATTGCCTTTTACGTCTCTCGAAGCTTTATGGGCCTAAGATTTCATTTGCCCTGAAAGTATTGCACGTTAATGTTAATGAGCATATTCTATATTTTTGGTCTGCAAAAATTGTTGAAATGCAATATTTCTTGCCAAGGGATATTAATCATGTAACAAAGTATTCAACGTGATTGTACGCAAATATAAATTGAATGCACTTCATTTAATATTTTGTATGCAAAAAATCAGTATGCATGTGTTATTCTCTAATATTTTAATGGTTTTCAAACTACATTTTATTTGTTTTTTATACCTTTCAATATGTGCTACACAGCAAAAAGTCGTTTCGTTCTTCGAACACTAGTATCTGTAGATTAGCAAAAGAGGGGACGTACGAAAAGTGTACTTGTGTATGTTCGCTAAAATTATCTGCTTCAAAATAGCAGAGGACTGCGTTGTGCCGCGATTCACCAAACATTGCTTTCCCCAAAGTGCACTGAGAGAGGGGGTAGAGGTGGGTGGTCGGGTGGTGATTTCATTCAGGCCGACGAGCGCTGAACATTTTCTGCATCGAGGGCAAATGGGACGATAGACGAACCATGTTTATGGAGGCAGCTTATCGCGATGAAATATCTGAACCAAAGTGAGTGGACGCTCTTTGGCCTCTCCAGTGAGCAGCGAGAGTGCTCACAAAGATTAGTGGTTGATTAGAGTTTATCCTTATGTTTGTTAGTTGCTTCCCGTTATTAACAACAAAATTCATTTTAAAAAGGTCGGCACATTGAAAAATTAGAAAATATGTTTAGTGTCTTGATAGATGATCACAACAACTTAATGACTTTAGTAATTGACGCGCCCGTAAACAGCAATCAACCAATCCATAACAAAAGATAAAAAATGGCCTTTCTAAAACATACTTTATCGTTTGTTGTGGATTGATTGATTGATTGATTGCTGTTTACGGGCGCGTCATCGAGTCCATTAGGGTAGAAACGTTTTAGGGGAAGTAACTGATATGTACTTCTTGCTTTGAGGCAGAGTTTTATTATTATTTTATTTCTATAACCTGATGTAATTTGCTTCTGTTTGTTTCGTAGAAAATTTACACTTTAACGAGAGTTTTGAGACTAATTAAAAGTTGTCTTAATTAAAAAAGGTGTAAAAAAGGTGATTCCTTTAGTTCTCTGTCTATTTTTAGAGCTAAACCACAAGAGATTTTATCCTTTATTTCTCAATTAATATTTTCCTGAACAATGATCGTGCAAGCAGGTTGAACACGAAAATTTAATTACAAACGGTATTCTGTACGAGAGAAAAATATTTCACTGTTAGTAATAGCTTCATTATTATATACTTTTCTAGGTTCTCAACGACATATACCAAAGGTCTGTATGTTGCTATATTGAAACAACATGAATTGAAGATCATTTTGAGAAACATTGACCCCCAGAAGCAATTACGAATCAGTGTACAAAAAATGTAAAATAAACATACAAAATGATTTACATTGGACACTGATTAACAATCATTTTAAATGGTTGTTAAATGTATTGCATATTAATAAATTAAAATTAAATACGAACGAAATAATAACGAAATGCACAATAACATTAAATATAAATAACAACATAAAATAAGTGTAGAGTGATTCTTGATAAAGTGGGTGTGCCCCATGCCTCAGTCACAACGGAGTTCATTCATGCCCTACTCAGGATTCAATCCAAAACCTTAGTGTGAGCGTAATTATGCGCACCAACTTCAATAAACTATCTCATCAGACCGGCTGACTTCACCTTCGTATTTCTAGTAGTTTATGCAAAAAATAAATTAATACAAATTAATAATTATATTTGGAAGTAAAATTGACTTCCTTGATACAAATTGATGGTCGAGCAATGAGATTTGCATCATCGTATCTATTTAACTCAATGAAATTCAACATCATTTCTAACAGTAGCAACAACAACAACAACAAAATTCATTTAGCTTGAAACAATATCAACATTCAACGTATTGTATAAAAAATTCATTCCATTCGGTCTTTTAAAAGATTTGATTCCTTTATATAAAACTTCGATTTCTTTATACAAAGCTTCGAGGATTCTACGTTGATTTCTGGCCTTCAACAACATATTTCCCTAAATAGTCGTAAAAGAAAGACGTCGGATTGCATAAAGTATTGAAGACTTAACGAAGCCACTGCCATGAGATTCGATTTAAATAATCTCAGTGGGAAAAAAAAACTAAGCGAGAAGTTCTGGAGGATTTATCCCCCCAGGAATTCGAGAGGACTTTCCTGCATTCATCTTCCCAATTCGTTAGCATGCATTTAAACACTGCTTCTGCTGCCTTTCCCTAGCCTGAAAGAAAAAAATATCAGAACGGTTCATTAATTGATATTTGAAAAATATTCAAATTGTGATGGCAAGCTCTAATTTCTTGAATATCGATGTAATGTACTTTTTTCAACTAAGCAGAAACTTGACGTTGATAGTTCCATCCTGTAAACATTCTTGTACTTTTTGAAGATTTAAGTTTAATTTCATTATTAGAAATTTCTTGTATAATTTTGAAACAATATCATCAGAAAATGAAGTACATATTTGTAGAAGTTTAGAGCAACAAATATAGAGCAGAAATATTGAAGGTTCTTAACTTTTTTCTTAAAAGGAAACAACCTACTTATTATTGTTCCGAGCAACCATGTTTTTCTGGATAGCGTAGAGATGCAAGCGACTCAATATTTTCTCACAGAGAATATGCCGTTGATATTGTTTAAGAAAAATAATTTTAATTTTATTTTAGAGTTATTTATAATACATGCAAGTGAAATATTAAATGAATATGGTTACGTCTGAAAATGAATTGAATCGCTGATTGCAAGAATAAACTAATTCACATTTCACAATTTTGCAAAACTAAGAAAAACAATATAATTACTACATGGATTGTTTATTGGAAACAAAACTCTATTCTAAGGAATAAGTACTCACTCGATAAGTTTATTTTTAATGAATAACATCAACACGCTACACTGTTTATATAGTAAAATATTTGTATGCTATTAATTTGATTGTTTTTGTAATGAATATATTTTTGAATTTAAAAAGATTATAAAAAATACAAAATCAAATTAGCTATTTTCTTTGTAGGACAGTACAATGTTCCTACTATGTTCCTTACAAGACACGATTGGTTGTTTCGCAATGAATGCTTATTATTGCAGTACATTATAGCAGCAACAAAATAGTATCCATATTTATAGGACATTATACATTACACTTTATGATTCTTTAACCCATGTAGTAGGCAAAGTTAATATTCTATTTATGTAGAATGTCACAACCTTCACTCTCGCAATAAACAGAAAAGATTTTTAATGCCTTCCATTTCCATACTATTTTTTTCATTTAGCAAATGTGTTTTCTTCATATAATCATGATTCGAAAATAAGATATTGTTCTTAAAACCGATTTATGAATTCCATTGCTTTCACAACTCCTGATCGTTGATTTTGTAACAAAAATTATTATAAAATATTGAAAGATACTTGTTTTATCTTTGAATATCTCGTATTGAGTTCTAAATACATAAGCAATTCGTCTTACCAATTTATTTTTACAACTTCTTTAATTTTGTTATTTAATTTCCGTCCACCAAGTACAACAATGAAATTCTCGGAGCGTTTACTATAAGTCCCTTTATTTCCCATATATTGTACTATTTCATTGATATTAGGAAGAATATTCCCTCTTCGCAAAACTCCTGGTACAATATTATTCCTCCCCTGTTTAATAAAATTTCTAACATCAGCAACGTGTTGATTTCATCTCAACACAAATACAAACAAATGAGTGTAGTGACAACAATTGAGAAAAAAAATAACCGAAACACTGAAACTCGGGTGCCCGCGTTCAGTTTAAAATACCTACCTCTGTTTGCAGAGTAGGAAATGGCGCCTCCCATTCTTTTGCACCATCTGACGGAGCTACAGGCTAAAGTATACATTCCTACCTTAAACTTTTATTGCTAGAAATGTGGACTTAGGGTCTTCTTGCGATAAACGATTCGACTGTAATGAATAATTGTGTATTTCTGCTTAGGTGAAATTGCGCTCCCGAGCCATTCCCCTGCCCTAATGTTAAGTAACATTGTAAACGAACAATATTGTTGACGCAGATTTCGTCTCAAAGGAAATCCATTTTAAAACTTTAAATAAATTCATATTAATTTTTTTGAATAAAAGTAGTTTTTTGTGTAACTTTATGCTTTATGAAAACGCAATTTCTATTTTTTCTTGAAAACGTCTTCCAAATTTTCATTAAAAATGTTCCACGCTTAGAAAAAATGAAGCTTAAAAATGGCGTAGGTATCGTTTTCCGTTGAACTCTGTACATTTTTGAAAATTACAAATGTTTGAAATACTTCGGGAAAGTATGAGTTGTTGAAGCATCAATAATTTTACTGAAGTTACACATGGATTTGAAATGAGGTACCCGGATCTGGAAAGTAAAAGTTCCGACTTCCACAATGGAACGCACTGGTCTGAAGGTTAAGAAGAAGTAGTTTTAGCGTCTGACCAACATCCTCTAGAAGCGATGGATGAACTCTGTGCATTTGTGTCGGGATTCGACGACCGATTCCATTTTCGCCCTCTGTCACCGCAAGTTGAGAGAACCAAGTGGTCGAATTTATTAAGTTTGAAGAGAAGGTGTTCTCATTAGAGCCTTGTATGCCTTGATATTTGCAAAGAAGTTTTTTTAAGGTCACGTTTTAACTTCTAGGTCACAAAAACGACCGCTGTGATTGTTTTACTGTGGTAACTGTGAAGAGACCGCGTAAGGACAACTCAAACACACGACAACATCCACGTCGGAGAGGCGGAATTGGAACCCGAGACCCTTTGAACCGATTCAGCCTTAGCGATCTCGACTGTCCAGGCCGCCACCAAAGAGGTTTGATACATGCTGGGAAAATAAATTGGCCGTACGTCCTGTTTGCGTCATCATTGTGATGCGCGGACCCTCAACTTCAGAGGTATGGTCGAGCCGGGTTATTCACTGCGCCTCTAGTGAAGGGGAGGGCAAAGATATTTACGACACCGAGAGTACGCTGACGTAGACAACATGGTAAACGACATTTTTATGAGGACGTTCGCTTCACAACGTAGACGGCATTTTAACCACACTTTCCCGAAACTATTGGCACTCTTCGTTCCAGGTTGTTGTTTTATCACTACGAAGGATATGACGCGATAATTATGCATTAATATGACTATTACATTAATATGTAAAGGCAGTATTCTGGGCTGTCTCAAAGGTTCCCTCAACCTTTGGACTCCCTTTTTCCAAACGAGTACCAAATTGACTGGACTTACTAACTGTAAATAGTTGGTAAACCACATCCGGTTGAAGCAATACGCTTGCCACGCCATCTAACTCCACTTCTTGACATAAGATCTTGTAGAGACACCCGTTACATTAATTGTACAGAGGACCATGGAAGCGAGTCTGAACCAGAAAACACGCTAGCAGAGAACATTCCTCTTGCCCTATAGCAGGGTTACTACACAAAAAATTACAAGTGTAAAGAAAGAAAGGTTTGCATATTTCGTGCAAATATAGGACAAAACTACGATTAAAAAATTAATAAAAATATATCCATTTTTCGAACATTTTGACATGGTTTCTGGGTTTTCATTTAAAGTAATAAACCCTATTGTTAGCAATGACAACTCATATAATTATTTCATTATAAATTCCAACGAAACTCTCCGCAATACCTATATAAAGTACCCCCCCAAGAAATCAGGAATTCTTTTTCAAAATCTCACGACGTTGAGTCAGGCTAGAATGATTGAGGAATATTAATTTTGAAAAAAAATCATGTAAATAGTTTAGGAGCTAGTGTTGTTCACAAACAGAAAGACGGATCCCGCAGACGTGATGGACATTTTGAAACAAAAATTGGTATTTGGGAACCCTAAAGACGAGAATTTCCGTTAAAATATCGAAATCGATTTTCACCGTAGCATTACGTAACTTTCTTTATATTTCGTATATTACTCCGTACATACATACGTAAATATGATGATGATAATAATAATCATGAAGATGATGATGATGAAAGTCCCAAACAGCAGGGGCCTCCTGTCAGAACATAAAGGAGAGTCTGCGTATCTCGTACATACGTCGTACATCTTACATACGAAGTAAAATTAGTGAGATGATTGGCGTCTTCCTGGACATACGAGACTATCAATATTGACTTGATATTTTTTAAGGATAATCGAATTGAATTTTGAGCCAGATGCCAGATTTTTGGATGGTTTGTATTTTTTTTTCAAAGAAAAAAGAACTTGTCGGACGTCGGTCGCCTGTGACTTCAGCGCGCGCCTGAGATGGGAAGGGGGGGGAGGAGATATTTCTGAAACTTCCCATGGGAAAGCGCAGGCAACTTCGCTCAAGATTACGCCTAAATGTCGGAGGTCTTGGTTGACGCAGGCCGCCACGCAAAGGCGACAGAAGACGAACGGGGCCGCATCAGACCCGCGGCCCCGGGGCTTGCCCACATGCGCCTTAAGGCGTGGCCGCCACAAACATCGAGCCGTGGTTCAACTTCACAGCCATTGTTATTGCAGAAAACTCAGATTTAGAAATTTAAATATTTATAACGCGAGAAACAACACATAGAGAGTACGTTCTTCGGCATTGACATGTAATTTCCAATCTGGAGTGGCGGTATTTCATAGCTTCATGAAACGAATCAAAATCAATATTTGTATTAACATCAAAGAAATAATACCAACATTTTTAAATAATAAGTATTAACATTATTTCAATAGGTAGATATCATTTCTGTTAGATTTTTCCTACCTTGTGGCAGGACACAAATTAATATGTATAGCAACTAAACAACATTACAATGGTTACTGTTTTTATACTTATAAAAAAAAACTGAATTCAAAGAATTCGGAAATGAAAGAGTGAACATAATAGCATTTTAATCTAAAATGTAAATGCCTTCAACTTATTTACCATTGTATTTTTTCTGTTAGCTATTAAAATAAAATAGATTTTTTAAGAACTATGTTTTATCCTGAATTTCTCTCTTTAATTATTTATTTTCTCGTATATTTGTTTTTATGTCTCTGAAAGGTCCTTATAACGTACGTTAGAAAATGCGAGAAAGTTTCTGATGAAAGGGGAATGCTCCTAGTTTTATTTCATGCTCAACAGGAGAGTTTCGTTCATGCAATGTTGCTGCTTCCAGTTTCTTCATCTAAATGACCTATATTCAAACGAATTTAAATATTGCAACACCAGCCATAAAAGTGAGGATTTACAGTAGCATACATGAATAGAGAACACAGCCGTGTATAAACGAAATACTAGGAAGCGAGAAACGAAACAAGGAATGGGAACTTCATGTCGTGTAACTAAAGAAAGCAAGATTTCTTTTTGCAATTATCGTTTATTTTCGCGATTGTAAAAGAAAAGTGGAAGGAAATCGAAAATTATTAAGCTCGTGATTTGGAGTTATTTTTAAGAAAAAATAAGGGGAAAAAAATAATAACACAGGCACCCCTCCAAAAAAATTGACCTACCCAATGACTTGACACATCTTTCATTGTGTATTTCAGTGCACTGAATCGTAATATGAAGCCAGAATTGCGCCACCAGCCTCCTTATTTGAAATCAAGAAAAACACCGTACTTCTTGTTTTCGGAGTTTGGTGTTAGATCCAACGACTGGAGACATGTGTATCTATTAATGGAAATGCGCTGAATGCGAATCTGAAGCCAGCATTGCGCCACCATCCTCCAGTTTGTTTCAAAATCGCGAAAACCCATGGCGCAATTCTGCCTTCACATTCGCATTCAGCGCGTCGAAACACTTAGGCAAACATGTGTCAAGTCTTTGGGTCTGATACGTTTTTTTTGTACCTGTGTAGGTCCATCTGTAATCCAGATCCCTTGCAGTCCAAGCGATATGATCGTGCCATTAGTTTACTCAGTCAGGAATCAATATTGTCGAACAGCGTAAGACTGATTTTTTTACGCTACAATACTACCAAAGCTCCAATTTGTATTTCAATAGTCTTCTAAAAACCGGAAGAATCATTTTTTTCGATGCGTATAATCCAGGTTTCTCAGAGATGCACGTGATTTGACCGTGTCCTTGCCGCTCGCTCCAATTTCATTTCACGCGCGCTTTGGTCCTCTCCAGTCGGCCAACCACCACCACCGCCATCGCCTCCGCCGCCAACCCCACCTGCAACCCACCCCCTCCGCTACTGCCCCGTCTCCGTCCCCGTCCCTGGCCCCGCACTCCCAACTGTCGCCCGACAACCTCCTCCCCAACCTCCTCCCCCAACCTCCTCCCACCAACCTCCTCTCCCCAACCTCCTCCCACAAACCTCCTCCCCCCAACCTCCTCCCCCAACCTCCTCCCCCAACCTCCTCCCACCAACCTCCTCTCCCTAACCTCCCTCCCGCAAACCTCCTCCCCCCAACCTCTTACCCCAACCTCCTACCCCAACCTCCTCCAGCCCAACTTCCTCTCCCCAACCTCCTCCCACCAACCTCCTTCCACCAACCTCCTCCCTCAAACTCCTCCCTCAAACTCCCCCGCCAACCTCCTCCCCCAACCTCCTCCCCCCAACCTCCTCCCCCAACCTCCTCCCCCCAACCTCCTCCCCCCAACCTCCTCCCCCAACCTCCTCCCCCCAACCTCTTCCCCCCAACCTCCTCCCACAACCTCCTCCCACAACCTCCTCCCCAACCTCATCCACCACCACCCACCCCCGCCACCCCTCATCACCAGCGCCAGCCGTGGAGGGTTTCGGAAGCTTCCAGGCGCCGGGCGCACGCGAGCGGCCTGCTCTGAATAAATAAAGCGAAGCGCTGGCGGGCCGGGCCGTGGCGTGAGAGACACGGGGACGGAGGCTGGCACGGCCGACAAGGGAGGAGGGGAGCGAAGCTGATCGGGTCGGTTGGGGGACGAGCGTAGGGCGTAGGACGGGACAGAACGGAATACGACAAAGGTGAGATGATGGTCAGAGGAAGTGACTAAGAGGTGTTTTAATTTCTGCAATAATTATACAATTCTTTTTTCACACTATAAATAAGCATATTATAATTTTTTCCCCCTCCATTCCGAATTTTGTTCCGATTATCGTAAATTTCGGATTTGCAGGTTTATGATTAGCGAGCTTCTACTGTATTATTAATATTGTCGTTTGAATTTCGTACATCGATGTTTTGCTGCGTGGATTTTCGGTTGCGGCTGTGGGGGTGAAGGGCGTAGGTAGGAGAGGTATGGTCGCAGCGAGAGGCCTTCACGGGTCGGCGCCGGCCACCGCCGCGCGCAGCACCGCATGCGAATTCCAGACTGCTTCGGCCTCACATCGAAATAGATATCACCCGCCCACCCACCCGCTCGCCCGCTCGCCTAATCGATGCCCCGAAAGGCGTTCCGCCGCTCACATGGCTGAGGGTCGCTTCCTGGGAACGGAATCTGGCGCAGGTGGGCCTCAAGTGATTAGTAGGACTCTCTCTTTCCCAATATCTCTCTCTCTCAATCTCTCTCTTTCCCAATCTCTCTCTCTCCCATTCTCTCTCTTTTTCCCATCTCTCTTTTTCCCAACTCTCTCTCTTCCAATCTCTCTCTCTTCCAATCTCTCTCTCTTCAATCTCTCTCTTCCAATCTCTCTCTTCCAATCTCTCTCTTCCAATCTCTCTCTTCCAATCTCTCTCTTCCAATCTCTCTCTTCCAATCTCTCCTCCCTCTTCCAATCTCTCTCTTCCAATCTCCCTCTTCCAATCTCTCTCTTCCAATCTCTCTCTTCCAATCTCTCTCTTCCAATCTCTCTCTTCCAATCTCTCTCTTCCAATCTCTCTCTTCCAATCTCTCTCTTCCAATCTCTCTCTCTTCCAATCTCTCTCTCTTCCAATCTCTCTCTTCCAATCTCCCTCTTCCAATCTCTCTCTTCCAATCTCTCTCCAAAATCTCTCTTCCAATCTCTCTCTTCAATCTCTCTCTTCCAATCTCTCTCTTCCAATCTCTCTCTTCCAATCTCTCTCTTCAATCTCTCTCTTCCAATCTCTCTCTCTTCCAATCTCTCTCTCTTCCAATCTCTCTCTCTTCCAATCTCTCTCTCTTCCAATCTCTCTCTTCCAATCTCTCTCTCTTCCAATCTCTCTCTCTTCCAATCTCTCTCTTCCAATCTCTCTCTCTTCCAATCTCTCTCTCTTCCAATCTCTCTCTCTTCCAATCTCTCTCTCTTCCAATCTCTCTCTCTCTTCCAATCTCTCTCTCTCTCTTCCAATCTCTCTCTCTCTCTCTTCCAATCTCTCTCTCTCTTTCAATCTCTCTCTCTCTCTTTCAATCTCTCTCTCTCTTTCAATCTCTCTCTCTTTCAATCTCTCTCTCTCTCTTTCAATCTCTCTCTCTCTTTCAATCTCTCTCTCTCTTTCAATCTCTCTCTCTCTCTTTCAATCTCTCTCTCTTTCAATCTCTCTCTCTCTTTCAATCTCTCTCTCTCTCTTCCAATCTCTCTCTCTCTCAAAATTACACGACATTCGGAAACTCCCTCCACCTTTCAATTCTGACGATTGGAAGATCGGAGCTAAGGATTACTTTTCCTCTCAAAAGAATATGAAATATAATTTAAACAATTTTATTTAAAATTGTAATATTCATTAAATAAATGAACATGTTCGTACAAAGTTTTGAGTTTAAAAAAAGGTCCTTATTTTTGTCATTTTATAGATAACTTTCCTCTCATTTTAAAATCTTTTCGAAGGTCATTTTCAAAGAATTTTTAGGTCATCAGAATTTGACCCTGGTGATTACAAACATGATAGCAGCTTCAACATCAAGATTATTTTCACAAAAATATATTTCTGGAGTGTTATGCAATTTTAGTATCCAAGTTGTGCCCAATCCGGCCCGTGCTATAAACATACAGGAGCCGTACACGTGTACTTGCGTACAAATGTAATTGTTTATTTAGTATCCTAAATTTTTTCGTGTAGATAATGTCCTTGCAGGGGATAATGTAGTTTCGATTTCATGACATCTCCAGGCGAATGCAGGATACTCATTTGTTCGGTTTAGCTGTTAGGGTTAATCCCACAGGGCGACGGATGGACGGAAACACAGACCGACATTTATCGACGAAATTTTCTGTCGAAAAATCGCACCTTTTTACTGCAGTATGACAATATTTTCTCTTTACTACGTGAGAATCTAGAAGGCGAGAAAGTAAAGGAGCGTGTATTGGTTTGGTTCGCGTGAAGCGGAAACGACAAATTTGTACCTACCCGATGTATTACTGTACTCTACAATGCAATTTTCGGCCTAAAATGCCTTCTTTCGTTCTCTCCAAGTTCTCAGAGTATAGTTTCTTTTTCTCGCAAACCTCTGTCGTCGCTTGAGGAGGTTCACATCATTTTGTTTTCTGAATGAAGGCGGCACAGGCTGTCACGTAACACACTCGTCCGCCCTCCGCCTTGCTGAATAGAAGCACGCGTCTGGGGTACTCTGCTCTAATGGACTCTCCTCCGCATTTGCGAAATTGTCTTCAAGCGGCATGTGGAAAAAATATACGAGATGCGGCATTATGTTTTCTGTGCGAGTCATTCTGCCGTTCCGTTTCTGCGCTGCCATCTTCTTAATGGATGTCCATGGATTTTCTCTTTTGTTTTCAATTGCCCTCGGGGATTTTTGAAGGAAGTGCCGCAATAATTTGTCATGTCCTAAGGTAACTTCACAAATGTCTCGCAATTTTCTCATTTTTATTACAGAAAATTATAGCATTCACTTTTACTTTCTCGCTACCGCTGACGCAGTAGAGAGAGAGTTATGTAATGTTGTGCGAAAAAGCGGTGAATTGACGTCAGAAACACTCATATCACAGGGCCCTGGTAACCAGAAGTGGATTCCCCAGTTGCTAAACTAAGAAAAAAATTTCTAACACGTGGAATAGCCAGAATCCATGTTTTGTGGTCCCTTGATACCGAAAAATCAAATGACGGCAACACGTCCGTCTGTCCGTCAGTATGTCCGAACTTCTGTGAACAATGCTAGCAGCGAAAACCGTTCAGCCGAATAGCTCTAAAATTGATATTCCCCAATCGATCTGAGTTATGTGACGGTCCCTTGAATTTGAAATCGATATTTTAATTTTGGTGGGTAGTTTATATGAAATCTCTGATACATTTTCCAAATTTTCAAAAAAAAAAGCCTCCATCAATTTTGATTAAATTTTGTTGTTGCATAGTGTTAAGGACGTTTAACAGCATAGTGCAGGTCTTATGTTCGCTCAGAACCGTAATTTTCTAAAATTGCAAAAGTCCAAAATTTGTTTGCGTCTTTCTTAAAGTACAGTTATGGATAATAAAATTGGTTCACGGGATTAGGCAGTGTGGATAAAGAAACAATTTGTTATGCCAACAGTTATTTTGTGAATTACATTCCTGGCACACACACACGTGTGTGTGTTTGTGTGTGTTTCAGGATTCATCCATCCAAGCAGTGTATAATTATGAATGAGAGTAATGAAAGTATTGCCAACTAATTCACAAGATAACTGTTGGCAAAACACACACACACACACACACACACACACACATATATATATATATATATATATATATATATATATATATATATATGTGTGTGTGTGTGTGTGTGTGTGTGTGTGTGTGTGTATTAATATTTAATGGGCAATTGTATTGTTTGTCTTTAATTTTAACAAGTCAATAAATATATAATTTTACTCTCTAAATTAAAAAAAAATATTTAATATAATAACCGGAGGTATGCCATGGTTTATTATATTCATTTCTTGCTCTTAAACTTGATTAATAATAATAATAATAATAATAATAATAATAATAATAATAATATTTTTTTTCAATTCATCTAGTTTTGATATATTTGCATAAATATTCCTCAGAATGTTGTCAGGTTATATTGCTAATTTAACATGAACTTGACCGGAAACACATGTGGTGGGGCATGGAGTGACTATAGTGCGTCATTCATTCAATTCAACCTATCATTCATTTGAGGTTTGGGCCTTGGCCTGATTCATCGCCTGTCGCGCGATGAACCCACGTGCTTCAGCAACTCCATGTGAAGTTGGGTGTGGTGGTTGGAAATGAGGCTTGACCTTAATGAGTATTAGTAAGGTGTGCACCTTCTATTATTATTCTGGGTGTTATATTTGTCTTAGTTTATAAACTGTTTTTGTTTGTGTAGTGTCATTTAATTGATTTATTTTAACTCATTTTTTGTCCTCGCACATGGGACAGGGCTCAGGGTATCAACTGATGTCATTGCAGTCCTTCTCTGGGAGGTCTTAGGGTCGAGTCTCGACGGTGGCAAGATCGTCGACACAATTTTGTGAGTGAGGTCTAATTCAGTCGCTATCTGGATGAGGATTTTAGCGGCCGGCTGCACAGATCGGTAGTTTTCCGTGGTTTCTCCGATCAGTTCCAGGCGACTGCCGAAGCACTACTCTAACAAATGGGCCACGGACCGCGCGCGAGCTTTCCTTCATATTTCTTGTCCTATTCTCACCCTTTACGCACACTTATACTAATGTGCACACTGGTCTCACTACAATAACACACATGCCGGGAGACCGGTCGGGCACTTAGAGCCTGTCCCGGTTGTGGTGATGCCGCGCTGGGAGGAAATATCTGATTGAAAAAAAAACAAACTATCCGACGGGAGGTCAACGCCGGATCTCGCCATCTAACGGGGAAAGATTCTCGACGTATACCGAGGGACAGACATGCACTCCTCTTACGAGATTAATTACGCTAGAAGTTAACGTCTCGGAATTTCTAGCAATCAATCAATTTAGACTATAGTAAGTAGTACACAAAAGCTGCTCAAGGTAAGATTTCGGGCCAAATTGCCCGTGGCCACCCGCTGTAGTGGCCCATGCGCCACTCACGTTTCGCATAACCAGCCTTCTGTACCCCTCCTTTCCCATCTCTCGGCAATGCGAGCAGACCCTTTTCCCTTCGACTGACGGGGCCAGCAACGGGTCACGGCGGTTGCTTGACGCACACGAAGCGACTTTTCACTTAAGCAGCCCTACACTACTCTTACGGGACTCATGTTCAAAGTAGTTGACGCTCTCGGAAACCTGAAGCACTCTCATCAACTCACTCACCCCGCTCACCTACTTGCTCACCTACTCTATCACTCACTCATCCACTTACCCACTCACTCATCCATTCACCAACCCACTCACGAACTCTCCGATTAACCTACTCACAAAGTCACCCACTCACCTATGCACTCACTCACCCACTCATTCACCCATTTTCTCACCGATTTACCCGCTCATCGATTTACCCACTCACACATTTACCCGCTCACACATTTACCCGCTCACACATTTACCCGCTCACACATTTACCCGCTCACACATATACCCGCTCACACATTTACCCGCTCACACATTTACCCGCTCACACATGTGCCCGCTCACACATTTACCCGCTCACACATTTACCCGCTCACACATTTACCCGCTCACACATTTACCCGCTCACACATTTACCCCGCTCACACATGTGCCCGCTCACACATGTACCCGCTCACACATGTACCCGCTCACACATTTACCCGCTCACACATTTACCCGCTCACCTATTCACCCATCCCTGCCTTTTAGTCTTACAGTTACCCGTCCTATTTATGTTTCATTCTTTAGAAATGAGAGCATTTCACCCAATTATCGTAAGTATCATGTTATTGATGCATCGTGTGTATTGCATTCAACATGTTGCTTAAAACGACGACTCCCTTTCTATTAAAGCATCTTAGATAAGGCTCTCTAGTAGAATAATTTAATAAAATCATGCTACTGTAAGCTATTCTTAAAGTGTTGATTGCCGACGGGAACCTGTCAGCCGACACAATCAATCAATTACGCTTTTTATCTCAATGCGACTGAAGTTTGCTTGATCGATGTTGGTAGCAAAACAAGACCTCCGCGACTGATGACGAAGTGGGGACACCCGCCCCTCTCGCTCGCCACCTCAAGAGCTCACTTCTGACCGGAAATGTGGCGACGGAAACTCGTTCGTAACACGAAACGAGAAACTTCACGTGACAGCCTTTGAAGCTAACGAGTTTCTGGCCTTTTGGGACGATAGATTGATACTCAGAATGTAATATGTAATGTGTAGAAAAAAAGTAATTAGTTTTGCAGAAAGTTTTGTAATAATTGATCAAATATTGTCTTCATGGCAATTTGTTATGATCTTAAACACTGATTTTTTAAGATTATTAATAGTGAGCAACTAGAGCAAAGAATATTTTTCCTCATTGTTTTATTTTTATATTTCGTTGTACTGTTAAGATCTAAGATGTAAGACGGCGGATGAACGCAACGTATTCTATACCCAAAGAGAGGAAGAAGTAGTTGTAAACATTGCCACGTGGGTTGGCAATCGCTGTTTGGCTGCACGTCTGCAATACACATTATTTATGAGACTGTAACTACACACGTAATTAAATAGTTTCATAAATTCAATTAAATACAATACACGAAAAAAATGTATGTAGCGTCTCAAATAAATGCACATTTGCAGTAAACGATATGTGTTAATTCAAAGGAGAGACGTAAAATACATAGCAAGGGAAGAATGACGGACCGCTTAATACGTGTGCTCGTAGCGGAGTGATAGCGGAGTGGACATGTAAGCTCCCGATTGGATGAAACCGTCATCATGTGATACCTACCATACGCGCGACTGAATAAATCGTACCGTGCGCCGGTGCCTTCTCGACGACGGCGCTCCGTGTGCGAAGCAAGGGCGGAGCGGGGGCGGAGCGGGGGCGGAGCGGGGGCGGAGCGGGGGCGGAGCGGGGGCGGAGCGGGGGCGGAGCGGGGGCGGAGCGGGGGCGGAGCGGGGGCGGAGCGGGGGCGGAGCGGGGGCGGAGCGGGGGCGGAGCGGGGGCGGAGCGGGGGCGGAGGCGGGGGCGGAGCGGGGGCGGAGCGGGGGCGGAGCGGGGGCGGAGCGAGGGCGGAGCGGGGGGCGGAGCGGGGGCGGAGCGGGGACGGAGCGGGGGCGGAGCGGGGACGGAGCGGTGGCGGAGCGGGGCAGGAGCGGGGGCGGAGCGGGCCGGAGCGGGGGCGGAGCGGGGGCGGAGCGGGGACGGAGCGGGGACGGAGCGGTGGCGGAGCGGGGACGTCCCGCCAGACGGCCCGTGGCCCCGCCTCCATTTTTCTCCGCCGGCCGCAGAGCTTGGGGCGCGCGGCGATCGCCCGTGATTAATTGGGCGCGTGATGGATGGACGCGGCGCGGATAAGCGCCTCCGACGCGTCACCGCAACAGACGCCGCCCCCCCCCGCGTGCACGCGGTGATCGGTGCCTCGGGCATCCGGCGACGGCGTGCGCCTTTTCCACTCTGTAGTGCAGGGTTGGCCAACTTGCAACTCCCTGGGGCTCAAAGGCCGCAACCAGCGGCGTAGTGAAGTGGCAGTGGCAGGGGCAGCGCGCCCCGGGCGGCACTTTATGGGGTGGAAAAATTTCACAATAAATAATTATAGTAATATATTTATAAATGTAAACCCTTTAATTTCATATTTGTATCGCTCCTACGATACGGACCGATTCAATGAACACGGGAACTTTCATTACTTATTATGTAACGTTTTCTTTAAATCAAGGTTTAATAATGACCTGTTGCTGATTGTAGATACTGGCAACAACGTCTGTACTGACGTACAGCGATTACCAGTATTTCATTTTGTGCTTGGATTGTTTATGACTAATATTCAACAAGAATGATTTCTATCATATAAAGAATAGTGTTCAATATTGTGTAATAACACCTGCAAATTAGGTTACAGTATCATGCATGACGCAGTGAAACTCATTGGTATGATTTGCAATTTCTGAATGTACTAGAAAAAATCCTTAAATCTAAAGTTACCTGTTTTTACGTTACAGGGGTGTTGACCCCGGCAGGTCGCGTGCGCAAGGGACACAATGACCTCGCCCGACATGGATGCGAAGCACTTTTGACTAATAACCTTTGCGTGCCATTAGAAATGGCTCGATGAGCCGCCAGCTAGACAACTCTGCTATAGTGCGTCCAAGCATTTCTTTGCAATACAGTGATTATCCAACGCACGCAACCAGCCCGCCAACCTGTCGCGCTGCGCGTGCACGCAAGATCCGCCGCGCTTGGATTTACATGAAATTGTACCAGCTTCTTCAGCACCTTTCAAACACCATAAATAGAAAGACCTCCGAGCTATGAAGCATCGCGAGTTGTGTTTATGTGACGATTCGTATACAGTTGGTCGAAGCGCTCAAATTTCCGGGCGCCACCGGCACTGGCGCCGTACTCGTACCGATCAGAGCAGCGGCTGCTATCTCCTCCAGAGAGCGACTGAACTTCTGCTAGCTGACAAGTTATTGTCGAAACTTCTGCCACCGTCGGAACTATGATCTCCCGATCAGAGACACTGCAGTGACATTAGTTGCTGCACTGAGCCACCTTTCCCGGTAAAAACTCACACATGTCATTGTTATTTGAGTTTTCAATTTACGTTGCATACACCAAGGACCGTAAAGTACGTGTAATCCACTCTTGCGTCCTGAGTGTGTGAACGTAACTTAAAGTGCCAGAGCTAGACAATTTTGGGCCTGGACAATGCGTTAATGTAATCCCTCGCCCCAAAAAACTTAAAACGTGAAATTGAATCAAGAAACTATACGAGGTATTTTATTTACACAAATAACAAAAATTACGATTAAGGCAGAAATAGGTTTTGGAAATATTTATTAAATAATAATTTTAATTAAGAGTATTTACTGATCAAATTTCCACCGTAATCTTGAAACGCTAACAAAATTTGTTGTGTTTAGTTGGTGTTTAATAAAATCACTTGTTTAAAAAACATGAAATAATAAATATGAATTTCAGTACAATCCATTTTTATGTTAGTCTTTTGATTCATTCCATAGAGTCCTACCTTACAAGTAATGTGTATAATAAACTATTTAAGATAAAAAAATAGAAAGTTTTATGAAATATCAGGCTACTGAACCGCGACTTCAGATGATTGTCTCCAGTTCTAAATTTCTAATTTGTTTCAGTATTTTACTAATTGTTTTCCATCAGCGCCATCATCGGGCCTCTTGACTTGCGGGGCCACGGGCGATCGCGTCTGCTCACGCCCTGCGCCGGCAGGCACTGTGCGCAACCCCGAACAGTGAGGGACGGCCGCCGCCATTTGTCAGGAGGAGCTTCTTTCGGGCGCCGGCAGGGGCGCGCGATTGATTGCGCCGCGGTCGCAGAGTGACCGCTTCCACCACGCGTCTCCCCCCCCCCCCCACACACACACCCTGGGCAAGCCCTTTGCGTTGCCTCCGAGACGTCAAAGCTCTCGATTTTAATGTAGTGGTCTCATTGTAATGAAATTGCCCTTTGTATTCTTGGGTTGCTTCTGAAAAGTATGTGTGATTGTTTTCAAATTGAAAATACGAGTATGATATTATTATTATTATTATTATTATTATTATTATTATTATTATTATTATTATTATTATTATTATTATTATTATTATAATATTACAATGACTTTATGAGTGACCCTATTGTCGCATATCAGTTCTCTGACTGCCGCGGTGCGAGAACGGGCATGCAGTAGTATGTATTTCATTTCAAATGTAATCAGCATTGTTGAAAATTAACAGAAATATATTAACTTTATGTATTATGCCGTATGATCCCCAAATACCATCTCCAACTGTCAACTAGTGCTTATTAGTGAAAAATAAACGTGAATAACTATGATCCGGTGTGTCACTAGCTTATCGTGAGTGCTAGAAGGACACATGTGACAACACTGCTGACAAAGTCGGAAAGGCGTGTGGTTTGAATTGCAAATGATGAGTACACACGATGTAAAGTGGCTGCTAGTGATGTCGGGCCACGAAGTCAATGGCGATAATTAACAAACGTACTTGCAAAGTAAAAGAAACAAATCATTAAAAAACTGATACAATATTTCCAGGAATTCCTATAAAGGATGTGCTTGATTTGATGTTTCTCTCTTAACAATTAGTTGGTTATTTATGTAATTTGCAACGCAAATCTCCTTGTGGCGTTGATGTTGCCTGTATAATGCGTGACGGGTGATGAATTTCTCAAAGCTCTTCATATAGCCAACTTGTTCATACTTGCATATTACGCAATGAATACAATATTTCAGCCCGGCTCATCTCCATTTAGTGCTCTTACAGTGGTCCACTTTTACTTATGTACAAGTAACCGTGAATAAAATTAACCAGAAATTAACTCTGAATAATTGGAGTTTGCACTACTGAAGGAAGAACCAAGAGAGGAATATCCAGCAATCCCATGCGCAGTGGGATGAAATACCTAAAACGTAGTTAAAATTGAAAAAGGAAATCTGGGAAAAAACAAAATAGTCTATACTGAGGTTTATATTGGGGTTTTTGACATCACTAAATGCGAATATATTAGAAATGAAAAATTCAAAATGGCGGATTCAATATGGCGGATGAAATTTGAAAAACCTTCAGAGAATGCACCAAAAATGAGTATATTGGGGCTTTCGAGCCTACTGAGTACGAACATGATATCAAAATGAAATATTCAAAATTGTGGATTCAATATGGCGGATGACATTTGGAAAAACGTGGAATAATGCTTCAAAAATTAGTACATTGGCGTTTGCAAGCACACTGTAAACGAATAAGATATAGAAAATGAAAAATTCAAAATGGAGGATGACATTTGGAAGGAGTCGAGAAATGCAACAAAAATGAGTATATTTGAGTTTTCAATTACGAATTTGGTACATTTGAACAAATAATACTTTAAACGGCCATTGGTACAAGCATTTAATTTTAGATGCACAACTTGCTAAATGTGAGGCGATGCTCAAATAAAAGCGAAATAGTTTCGTCTGATCACGTACAAAAGTTCTCAATCCTAGATTACAAAGTCGTCGTCTGTCAGACGACGCAACTAGTGCCGAAAGCTTACCCTACCCACTTACCCTCACTTCCCGTTTCTGAAAGTCTGTTGAGCTTCATTGAGTGACCAACCAGTGAAAAACACGTATCGTTGTGCCCATGTGTATTTCCAGTAGATAACATTATACCACGAGTCGTCCAACAGACTTCGTAGATAAATCAGTGATATTTTTAGTCATTTATTTGCTAATATAGGAAAATAATAAATACAAAGTCCTTGTCTTGTAGCCTTCAAGTTGTGTTCTGAACATTTAGGTCGCGTGACGAGGTATTTCTGCGGATGCTTCCCAAAAGCCATGGGTGTATAGGAACAAGCAGGTGTCTGTTGTGAGAGTCATTTAGGTGTATCTACTTAACTCTTTAAATGTTTTTATAAGTAATTACCATACATGGTCAATACATTAAATTTAGTGTTTCATTGTAAAAATGAGTTTTTCTTTATATTTACCCAAGGTAGTCTTCCAGACTACGCCTTTGTAATAACGTTTGGTGCAGGGCGCCTTTGCAATTTAGAGTTAATGTAACGTAGTAGCCAATTAGTGATATTTGCATGAAAAAGAAATGGAAGTCAGTAATACTGACCAAAAATATTGTATGGCACACGAGGTAAAACTGTTTTATTTTCCTCCTAGTATTACGCAACTCGGTCTGTCGACCTTGTGTCGCGATATCTCTTTTTCGCAAAATAAAATACAATTTTTACTCTTTGTAGACAGTTATTAGTATCTTTGGTTCTATCTCGATATCAAACTGCTATTTTTAATTTTGAAATTATCTGTGAATGCAACAAAGGAAACAAAATTTCTTCGTCTTACTGCTTCATAAGATTACTATAGACTGCTCTGGCTTTTTCTGCGGTATTATCTATTGTTTTCTCAGTTAAGCGGTACATCTTGGAAGAGAAAGTTGTATTTCCCCAATATTTGTTTAATGTTTAGTGTTTATTGTTGTCCTTTAAGTGCTATTAATATCGATTTATGTATCATATTTGTGGACAAGAACCGTACTTTATGCTCTTAAATTAAGTTTAATAAAATTAGAAAAAACAGGTATTTCCAGCTATAAACATGACCCATCGTATTCTACCTACTTTCAGAATTTTATAAAATTATCGTGAAATAAATACCGTAAGTATCATTAAGAAAATTGAATGAAAGCGGGATATTGTAGGCTCTGTAACTTGTCTGTATTTTTTCATTCATTTTTAAATAAATTTTCTCATATACCGGTACGAACATTCATTAAAAAGTGTTTAACATGAAATAAGAATTAAACAAGTGCTTATAATTAAGTACATACCATCTGTATCATCAAAATGCTCTCGGCACAAATGCTCTCCACTGAATTTCAGAGTAGGATATACGATTTCTTCGCTCAGAAATTGCAATGCCAGCCGTTGTGAATGTGAAATCTAAGGTTCCTGTGACGCGCATCAGTGACATTGCCGGTTCCGCGATTTTGGGATGATTAAAGACAGAGGTAGTATCTCGGTAAAGAACAATCCGAGCCAAAAGCTCGCTAGCCGAGTTATCTTGAGCGAATGGAAGAATCGTCGGTACAATCGGTAATATATCCAACAGCTTGAGTTGTTCATCGGAATGGTTTTGATAATATTTTTACGTGATTTTTCTTTGCTTGTATGACATTTTAAAAACATTTTAAGAGCATTTTATTGATCATTTTTGGCAATTTTTTAGGTCATTAAACTCCGCTTTAGTTATAAGTAGGGGCCGGAAGTTTATGACATGCTATATTTTTTTCTGTATTATTTCCATTGAAGATTTAAGTCAAGCATGATTTTATTGACGACTATAATTATAAAACTTATTATATACTTTTAATTTTGACTTTTTTAACCAATTTGTAATTTTCCTTTAATATTTCATATCATGATTATATTTTCCATGAATTTGCGTATTTTTTTGTTATTCGTATTTTATTTTTTATTCCATTTTCACATTATTGTTTGTAGACGCCTTGAAGAAATTATCCACATCTCCTTATTATGTAATTTCTTGTGGTATTTAACTGTTTAGTGTCTTTTCAGGATAAGCTTTATAGAAGGAACAACGAAAGCGTAATATAGCATAGAACACCATAGAATTCTCATTATGTGGAGCCAAAAGAGAAGGAGTTATAATTGTTCTAGACTTTTAAGGTATTTTTTAATGTAATGGTTATTTAAACATCGCCAAGATTTTGAAGAATTCGACAATGTAACTAAAAAATGTTTAACTCATATTTGCGTATTCTTTAGGTCATAGGAGCCTTGCATATTTGTAACATTTTGAGGTCACAATCTCTAGTAATGAGCCTTTTGTGTTGTACGTCTTTCGCGCGCGCCGAGGCGCGGATGCACGTCGCGCACCAGAGCCCTCGGGCCTCACCCGGCTGGGGGCGCGTTCGCCCAATGGGAGCGGGCGGCAGTCGGGGGGGCGGGGCGGGATCTAATCTCGCCGAGGGCGCCTGCAGCGCGCCCCACGCCGATAATTAGAACATAAATTAATCAACAGCGGCGAAGACGCGCTGATGAAAATATCGGGGAGCGCTATTGCGCGATCAGCATGCAAAGTGGATGCGGGCGGCGGGCCCGTCTCCATATCCGCCCGCCCCACTTCCACCTACCCGCCTCACTCCCACCTGCCCGCCCCACACCCGCCCGCTCCCCGCACTCACCTGCCCCTCCGGCCCCACACTCACCTGTCCGCCAGTTTGCCCGCCTTACTCTCGCCCGCAGACTCACCCATACTTGCCCGTCTCACCATGTCCCTACCCACCCGCCCGTTTGCCCTCCCCACACCCGCTCTCCCATCCATCCATGTCCACCCACTTACCTGCCCATTCATTCCTACCCTCTCATTCATACCCGCCCGCCACACCCTGCCTCTCATTGCTCCCTCTCTCTTTCTCTCTCTCGTTCTCTCTGTCTCGTTCTCTCTCTGTCTCGTTCTCTCTCTTTCTCGTTCTCTCCCTGTCTCGTTCTCTCTCTCTCTCGTTTTCTCTCTCTCTCGTTTTCTCTCTCTCTCGTTTTCTCTCTCTGTTTTCTCTCTCTCTCGTTTTCTCTCTCTCTCGTTTTCTCTCTCTCTCGTTTTCTCTCTCTCTCGTTTTCTCTCTCTCTCGTTTTCTCTCTCTCTCTCTCTCTCGTTTTCTCTCTCTCTCTCTCGTTTTCTCTCTCTCTCTCTCGTTTTCTCTCTCTCTCTCGTTTTCTCTCTCTCTCTCGTTTTCTCTCTCTCTCGTTTTCTCTCTCTCTCGTTTTCTCTCTCTCTCGTTTTCTCTCTCTCTCTCGTTCTCTCTCTCTCTCTCTCTCTCTCGTTTTCTCTCTCTCTCTCTCGTTTTCTCTCTCTGTGTCTCGTTTTCTCTCTCTCTGTCTCGTTTTCTCTCTCTCTGTCTCGTTTTCTCTCTCTCTGTCTCGTTTTCTCTCTCTCTGTCTCGTTTTCTCTCTCTCTGTCTCGTTTTCTCTCTCCATCTCTATTTCGTTGTCTGTCTCTCTCGTTTTTTTTCTCTCTCGTTTTTTTTTTTTTGCCTTTCACCCTCACCTGCTTCTGGGCAAAACTTCCGCCAACGCCACCAATGACCTTTTACTTAATCTCATGCAGTGTTCTGGCCATCACTGTGATCACGCCACCGTTTTATTTGCTCACTAACATGTCCTTCGTCGTCCCTATTCACCATCCTCATTTTTACTGTAATTATTTGCCTTTCTTCACATTCCTTTTTGTGCAATCGCATTTTTATGGTATGTTGTTTAAGTTCGTACGCCTGTATTCGTACGCGGGTGACTCTCCTGTGCATGGAAACATCATGCACGTTGTGCCCTTATATTTGCGTAGCAAGAATAATCATGTCGATAAATAGAAGCTGCTATTGTACGCAGACGGAGTTGCTATTGTACAACAGCCTTAGGGGTTTGAATAATCGCTAATAGTTCCGTGTTTTTGTTTGGCTTTTTTGTTGCAATGTAATATCCGCTATCATAGGGAGATTACTCTAAGAAGGGCAGGTTACGTTCATGCACTCGTTTTGTCAATGCGTTCGTTTAAAGTTAGCTTAGTATTTAATGACTTCATCACACTCTTGCAATTCTTCTCCCTGCATGACGTGTATTCTTTTCACGGCCTATCAAATTGGTCACTTCGTAGAGTTTTTCCTCTATACTGAGATTTAAAGAATAAATGTATGTTCTGAATGTATACAAAATTGATATGCGGATACTTTTAAATCTTGGACAACAGTTGATATTTTGTGTGGATTACTAGCATATGGAAATCAACACTCATCGTTATTAGCAATCAACCAAGTAAAGACTTGCCATGGAAACCTAATAATGCCACATATTTTTTCTTAGGATTTGCAAGATTAACAAAAGATATGCCCACACAATGGGGAACGAAATTAGACGACGTAAAAAAGATTTCAACTAATATAAAAAGTTTTTGATTTTTATAGATTGATGACTTAATTCCAACATTAGTGTTTATTTCTTACAAAGTATTTTTGAATCGTAGTGATCATTTATTACATTCTTAGAATTGCATTTTTCTTATGGAACTCTTCAATTTTGACTTCGAACGGGCGAACCACCGAAATTCTCGGATAAGCGTAATTCTGAATTCTCGTTCGTAAATTAGTCCCAAACATTAGGGTATTCTCGTCACAGAGAATCAACTAAACTGACCGAACTCCTCTGACAAGGAACCCCGCCGCACTCTGCGGGGCGGCTGCGGGGGCGAAACGGCGAAACGCGTTGCAGAATCAATTGATTGATGATTGTTAATGATTCCCGGCCTGTCAACTGCTAAGGTTATTAGTTGTGCATTTTTTCCTCGGGAGGTGGCAATGATCTTCTCTGCTGGCTGGCGAGATCCTCTCCTGGGCTAGCGGGGTTTTCTCCAAGCAGGAATCTCCCACCAGCGAGGCACCGCCCCAGGCGAGACAAGCTCTATGCACCCGACCAGGCACCCGGTGTGTTGTAGTGTAGTGCATGTTAGTGTAAGTGTATATACGTAAGGGTGAGGATAGGACAAGGAAGAGAAACGAAAGATTTCGCGCGGTGTGGGGCCCGTTTGTTAGGGTACCTCTCCAGTATTCGCCTCGTGTGGATCGGAAGCACGGAAAACTATCAATCTGAGCAGCCGGCCGCTGGAATTCTCCTCCGGAAAGCGACCGAGTTCGACCTAGGTGACGAAGTTTAAGTCGGAAGTCCTGCCACCCTGGGGAGTGGGTAGCCTAGGACCTTCAGGTCAAAGGCACTGCAGTGACATCAGTTGAAGCCCTGAGCCACTTCTCCCAGTGGCTGAATGGAGGACAAGCCGTGAGAGCGCAGCAGCCTCGCGCCCTCCCCCTCTTCCCCCTTTGGTCCACCCTCACACACTCCGCCCTCTGTCCTCCGGACCCTGACGAAGGAGAGTCCCTTCGGGAGAAGCGTGCTCGTCTCCGTCGAGCCCGCCCCCTCCAACGCCCCACTCCTCCCACTCCCCCATTCGGTCCTCTTACCCGACTCTCTGCTCAGCCCCTAACGCAGCCTTCCGCGTATTAGAGAGAAGTTGTGTCTCTCGCAGGGCCCGCGTTGCTTTAGTATTACCATAAAATATCACCGCGCCCACATTCCTGCAGGGAGCTACCCCTGTAGTCCAATAGATTCTCACTCCATTTCATTGCGTAAGTACCTTCGTTTCGCCCGGAGTTCCTAAAACTACATATATTTTATTTTACTTTCGAAATGCCTTGAACATTTCTTCATTCAGGGTGAGTCACGAACCTTCAGTTTTGAACTGTTGAAGTTGTTGCACTCCAGTTTCCACGAAAGTGCATGAGGAAATGGGGCCAATTGATACATGTATTCATTTTTATTTAATCACTTGTAATTTACGAGATATTCTTGTAACTTTTTGTTTTCAAATAGAACTTTAGATATTTTTAGTTTATTATGACGGACGTAAAAATATGAATTCAATGATATAAATATTGTCATATGTTAGATAAGCATTTATTTTAGTAATTTTAATTCTTTTGCGAATCGTGTTTCTCGGATATTTTGAATGTAACAGACCGCCACTGCAGATCTCGCAGCGCTCATCCTGCTAACACGCGCTCGGGGAAGGCAAGTTGACAGAAGTATTTGAAGATAGAAAACATCTTCTAAATCATTACAAAAATGTTGCACTTTTTCCCTGAATTTCACAGATCATTCCAGGGACAACCTTGGGTTGTCTTGTCTTCTCGGCTGCCTCGGGCGTTGATGGGCACAGCGGGCGATACACGTGACGCGGCGCCCTGATGTCAGAGACTGGACGGGTCTCGCCACGTGGCCTTCCGCCGGCGCCCCTCTGCACCTCGTCGAATGTTGGGCTCCATGTCATGGCGTGCTTCTGAACAAAACTTGTTCTTGACGTTTAATCTTCCCAATGATCTCGTTTAAGGGATGAACATTTAATTATATTGTCGTAGGTATCGTAGAGCGACTTTACACTGAAGTGGCAACATGTGTGAAAATTAATTTAAACAAATTTTTTATGCTAACGAGTAGTTCAGGTGTTTGTAATACTCTTCAAATTGGGTTTTGTCATCACACACGTTATTTGATAAACGGGTGATTCGTTGCGTGTTGACAGAATGTCAGGGGAAACCTTTTCTTAGAAAGCTGGAGGGATATTATGCGCTCACTCCGTTGTGATCCCCGTCTTGGAGTGAGTTGAACGAATTACATCTTGTGACGTTATGTCGCTTTTGTAGACCATAAACACTCAATTTTAATAATATATAATTAATAGAATGATCGTTTATCTGCCATAATTTGTTCATTTTGTCGCTTAGTTGTGAGAGATGAAAATCTATAGGAAGCATTTCTGGAGTTAGCTAAGCAAAGAGAGCGAGTTTATAGTTTTCGAATGTTGAGTGATTTTGAATAGAAAGATCAGTGAATGTATTACACATGCAATGTTCAGCAATAGTCTGACACGTGTATCATTACAATAAACGTTCAGTGATTGTAATTACATGTGATGTATTACATTTTTAAGTGAATGTGAATAGTAGGGAATACTACAATAATCAATTACAATGTTGATGTACAGATATTGGTAAATATAAACATTTCGACTACATTTTTAGAAACATGTTTTACCTCTGTGTTTACAGGTTAAGGATTTGTGACCCTTTTTCATTTCGATAAGTATGATATCAAGGACTGTACTATTTGATAAAACAATCGGTTTTCGTATTTCCGTATAGTGCTTCTGTAATACTACGTGTTGTAACATACTTAAAGCTCATTCTTTTGTAGGATGTAATAGCAAGGACTCAGGTAGTATACAAATACGTTTCAAATCTGAAAGTACGTAATAAAATGTGTTAATATGTTTACAAATTGTAAATTTGTAAATATGTAAATATGTTTCAAATTTTGCTAATCAAAAACGTCTTCATTTTTTGTTTTCTTCTTCTTCTTCTTCTTCTTCTTCTTCTTCTTCTTCTTAGTACCAATTTACGTCGTGTACGAGCGTGGAATATAAGAAAACAACTTTCTTCCTTTTAAAAATATAATTTGCGAAAAAAAGTGTTATCTCTTAATATATGTTAGTACGTTTGTCATCTTTTACAAAAATGTTTTCAAAGACTTTTAGCATCAATTCATAAAAGCGAGATAAATTTGATAAATACGCCACCTTAGTAATCAACGTTACTTAGAATGGTTATTCTAGATAGTTTGTTGCCGAAAATTACTTTCCGTTCATGCAGTAAGGAATTCCTTCGAATATTCTAAATGAAAATAACACAATTTTAAATATTAATGTTTTTTAAGCAATTATACAACGGATATGCGAACTATGTCTCTACAGTAGATCTCGAACAACACTCCACATCTCCTTCACTGATTTCTCAAAGTTGTGGCAAGAGACTCATTCATTCCTGTTTACATGGAAGTAGTACTATATCATTCAACTCCAACATTTCTGTACACCGACGTCTCATCGGTGAATTATCTTCTCAACTGGCAGCGATATCCCGAACGCCCGATAGATTCCTACTCAATTAATTCGGTGCCCCGATATTTTTACTCCCCTCTGCCGCCCTTCGGCCAGCGGCGGCGAGAGGGTAATAAATTGCAGCTTTGAGCTTCTCCCGGGAGGCACCGCCAGCGCCACCGCTGCTCCCCGAGGCCGTCGACCCACATGTCACGTTCCATAACCGTCCCCGAGTGCGTCACACTCGCTGCACTCAAATGACACACGTTGTGCGGAATGTTCCCTTTGTTTTTACTTTCTCGTTACGAAGTGGAGAGAAATTTATGAAATGCTGCGCGTATGTAATAGGAAATATTTATGTAATGAGAAAAACTCTTATGACAGGGTCCTGGTAACGAAAAAATGGATAAAACCAGTTGATGAATTTAGAGAAATATTGTCTATCACGTAGTGTAACCAGAATTCCAGTTTTTGGCTCCTTCATACCGCAAAATCGAATGACGGCGGTAAAATCAAAAAGTCTGTATGTCCGTCCGTCCATGAACAACGCTAGCGTTGTTCCTAAACCGTTCATCCGA
This sequence comes from Gryllus longicercus, assembly GCA_038098605.1. Taxonomy (NCBI): domain Eukaryota; kingdom Metazoa; phylum Arthropoda; class Insecta; order Orthoptera; family Gryllidae; genus Gryllus; species Gryllus longicercus. The sequence goes on along the minus strand of JAZDUA010000142.1, from coordinate 1,424,733 downwards.
TTTTCTCAAAATTTGATATTCCACAATCGATCTGGATGGTGTCGCGAGCCCTTGGATTTGAATTTGGAATATATTAATTTTTGGGGGACTTTACGTGATGTCCTGGAATATTTTCCACATTTAAAAAATAATGAGTTGTATCGTTTTTGATTAAATTTTGTTGTTGGAAAAGTTCAAAAATCTTCCTACAACTAAAATATGAAATATAGATATAGAAATACAGATTAAATATATTAAAGATATATAAAATATTAAATATTATGCGATGCGAATTTTGTTTAAAATTGAGTTCACTTTGCAATAAGTCCAATACATTTCTGTAATTTCATATTTATTTTTGAGTATTCATCCTGCGAAATGTGACGGATTGAATTTGATATAACTAATAGGGGGACATGGATTATTCTAGCACTTAATAATAACTCTTATACGAAACTGATCTCAGTTTCGAAGAGTTTGTGTTTAGGTAACCGCAGTAGATAAAAATATTGGAATTTGTGTTTTCATATTTGGTGTATTAACTCAGCCCTTGCAAAGTAGCTGAAATAACCTATTTGTGTCTGGGTATTTCTTTTCCATAACAATTCGTTAAACAGGAAAATTAATGATTTGTGGCTGAAATGTGAAAGGACCTTGATTTACTTTGCTCCCCGCCACGTCTCCCTCCAGCTCATTCCGCGCCTCACCCCTCACAACGCTCCAATCAACAGGGAAAACGCAAGATCTTCCTAATCCTAACACCTCGAAAGTTTAGGCACAAAAAGTGATGATTTAGGCACCTAAAATAATAGCTAATTAGGCACTACTATGCAGGAAAAGGGAAGTATAAGTATTAAAAAAAAGGTTACAAAAGGTTACGTGCGATGTGCTGATTGCTGTGCGCCGGCGATGGCGTAATTGATCACGCAATATTTCTGTTTCGGGTAATTCTGGAAAGTATTTGTGTTTCAGAATGACACATTTAAAGAAACGAGTAATTAAAATATTATAATTCTTCAAAATTACCCATTTTAGACAGGTTAAGAGAAAAAATATTACAATGGGTATCGACCGCACTACGGTTATTTTAGGAATGCTTTCAGTAATCTATTTTTGTATGAGTCATAAACATCTGCATTTATTTTTTCATAACCTCTTAAAGGAAATAAATAGGCATTTGTCCTAAAATTCGAGGTCTACTAATAATACAGTCAAATATTTCGTTTTGAAATTTTGCGATACTCTGGTTTTCGTCATCTTTTTATCTCTATGCTTCCGAGAATGTCTAGCCGGTGCGTGTACCAGCCACTTTGTAAGACTGTCGGTTGTGCACCGTCTGACTTCCCGGAATCTCATGGGTGGATGGAAGTTTTATTTTCACTCTCTGAGTGAAGGGCTTGGAGATGCAACTGTTTTGACGGTTTCGATTCATCTGCTCGGCGTACATGCCTCGCGCTGCAATATTTGGTTACGCGTGATTTATTTAATTTTCTGGAGCGCGCGACTGAGGCACATGGAATTTCGAATTCCCGGAAAGCGGCAATATAAACATTCATATGCGGTCGTTAAAAGCGCATAAAACTAAACTTGTTTGTGAAAGTTCAAAAGTTGGACGATAAAAATGTTTATTTTATGAAAGCATGTCGCTGTAATACTGGCATGTTACTTCGTTTTTTACAAGGGATCCTATTTTTCGTCGCTAAAAGTGTAAGCATTCATAACTTAATAAGTTATGAATTTATTCATTGTGTTATTTATTTTAAGTCATCGCTTTTCATTATGTCATTGAGACATTTTATAATTTTTATCTTGTTTTCTTGAAATAATATTACTACACTTAAATTGTTACTACACATTTTGCTAAATGAACACACATTTCACACGAATTGTATCTATATTTGCATTGACAATTTGTATGTATTTGCTTGTTTTGCTGAAAGTTGTAGTTCTCCTCTTGATTCGTTTAGTTGTACTAAAATCAATCGATGAAGCATCGTAACGGAAACTAAGGCAACAAATTTTTTTTCTTCTCAGATTGTGTATTCACTTTGTGAAAACGAAGTTTCATCAAATAGCTTCATTTAACAAAATTTACAATAAATTAGGCATTATATAGTATAATTGAGAGAAACACCATGCGTATTTTTGTATTTGAATGATTAGAAATTGCAATGAGTTAGTAGAACCATAGGGCTTTCGCAAAATGTCTTCAAAATCCCCAAAATGCAAATTTGTATCTGTCTGATGTTTGGATGATAACGTCTGTATCTTTAACTGGAGTTAAACAATGGTCAGTCTAAAAGATAATCTACAAAACTTCTCTATTGTAGTTAATGAGACAAGGATCTTGTTATTATATGACATTTTGAGTGTGTTACTTGAATAACTGAGAATAATTCTTTGAGGAACTGAAATTTTATGACCCCTCAACGCAAAAGATGCTGACATAATTTTCCAGTTAACGATTTTGAATACTTTTTTGAACGCAACGCTGGATTATTAAACCGCGATCTCCAAAGAGAATTACGCGGCAGGCGTTGCCAGTGGCCTGGATGAACATCTGCAAGGAAATTTGTTGAGCTGAGGGATCAATCCTTTTTTCTGCACTTTTCTTCTTCCTGTGTCACCGCTCATTAGCAGACACGATTTCTTCACGCGGCCCGCGCAACCTTCTCAGCGCCCTTTCTCTTCTTCCTTCTTTCGCTCGCTGGTCGCCCCGCGCTTTCCCTCCTCAGTGCTCTTTTCGGTGTCGCTCGCGCAGATGACAGTTGCGTCGCGTCGCGTCCACTGTCCATCACTGCCCTCCATCATACCCCGTAAAATACTTACAACTTCACCTGGACACAAAACTATCCTGGAAAACTCGTGTAGATATAGAAATTAAACTAGCAAGAAACTAATTATTTCAACTCCGTCTACTAATCAAAAAACACTAATCCTTGTCATATACAAATTCTACAACAATATATAAAACTGTAATAAGGCCACTAATGCCCAATATGGACACACTCAGCCCCTTTAAATGGCAATAAAATCCAAGTAATTCAAAAGAAATATATCTGATTAATTACAGATGCATCCTGATTCATAAGTAATAAACAACCATTCCGAATTAAACAATACAATTATAAACGAAAGGACCCATATATCATACAATTTCTACCAAAACATAACAGACATTCCACAGCATCCCAATTCAAACAAGCAAAAAATATAATTCACACCCGAATTAAAAATAGATTCCCATTTAAAACCTTTCTCAAAATCTTAGCCAACTCCGAGGTTCTTCCCTAGAGTATTCTTTTAAATGTATATGTTAAGTTTGCTTAGATTAGGATGGGCTCCTTGTAGCCCGTCTTCACTGCCCATCTCGCAAATTAGACGGAAACATCTTTCCTAAGTTGGCAACACGTGCTTTCCTCTCTGCAGAGCTCTTTTCGGAGTCGTTCGCTCAGAATTCCGACGGGCCGCGTCGACCGTCTCCCGGGTGACGCGACCACGCCCATCTGGGCGGCCCTTTGTGGCCCATCGCCGCTGCCTCACCTGGCGAATCAGACAGACACACGTCTCCAAAGCTCGCAACATGCGTTTCAAAGCACTACGGAGCCACATACGGGTCAACGGAACCAGATAACGGATGTAGACGATTGATAGATTACTGTACCTGGCGAGTCAACTGCTGAGTTTATATTAATCCCGTAAGTGCACTAAACATTTATTTGTCGGGGGGTTGCGATGATCTTCCCCCGCTGGATGGCGAGATGCGGCGCCGACTTACTTGTGAAGTTTTCGAGCGGGTTTGAGGGTTTCCACCAGCGGGGCACCGCCCTAGCCGAGACGTGATCTGAGCTTCCGACTGGTCTCCCGGGCAGTGTGATGTTCTAGTGAATGTAGTGTTAGTGTGTGTAAGTAAGGGCTGAGGATAGGACAAGGAAGAGGATGGAAAGATCGCGCATGGTCCGTGGCCCGTTTGGGAGGGTACTGCTCCGACATTCTCGTGTTATTAATCGGCGAAACCACGGAAAACTATCGATCAGAGCACTGGTCAACTAGAATTATTCTGGAGACCGCGGTTGAGTTCGTCCTATCTATGTAACTAGTATGGAGAATCCTGTCTCTCGAACCCTTCCAATCAGAGGCACTGCAGTAACATCAATTGATGCTCTGAGCGACCTCTGCAGGTACACGAAACTTGAGGTTTGTCTTGTAAAGGCGGAATTTCCAATCAGAATAAAACTTTTTTTCCAGAGAGTATTTGTTTTGTGAAACAAATATTTCTCAAAATAGGTTTGGAGGTAAATATTAAGTAAATGTTTACGGTCTTCCACATCTTCCTGTTTTCTTATGTTCTTTTCCATCATCGTTTCTTCTAAGATCAACTGGTAAAGAAATAAAGGAATTTTTGAGCTTCGGAGAATTGTATACATAAAAACTCAAACGTATTTATCTACCTCTAGTACAACTTACTCGTTTCCTTTCTGCTCAATTTGTCCTGCCCGAGCCCTATTGACCTGCCATGATGATTGGTAGTGGCAGCTTGAGGTGACAGGAGTAAGGTTATCAAGGGAAATACATTTTGAATGGCAGTGAGGAGAGAGAGAAAGTTACTAGGAGAACTATATGAATTTTGTCGATAATCATGTTTCAAACCAATCATTTCAATATTTCCTTTCATAACATTCACTCAATGAAAATGTTGCATTTCTTGAATTAATACTTCTAAATATGGCGTGAATGCTCCATCGTTGAATATTTATTTTCATAATTTAATAACTTCCTTTTGTCGCGTGTATTTTACAGTGCAGTAGAAGTACAATACAGTAGTACCCGGTATTCCGAACTAGTTAAGGGAGTTCGGATTAGGAAATATTCGGATTGTCCGAAAATATGTACCGTACTTACACAAATACATCTATAGAGAAGGCAGGCACCATGCAGTGTAGTGTGCGATGTGATAAAATGGTGACATAGCGACATCAAGTGGCAATGTTGCGAACAACGAAGTACAGAACGTACATAACCGATCGCATGCGGTAGCAGTTTCTACATTGGGTAAAAGAGTTGAAGCACAGGTTGGGGTCGCTGCTGTGAACGGGTATTCTACGCACAATGTTCAGAATACATTGGGTTCACTGACACTGTATTGATACTTTTTCATTCATAAATTAAATTAATATGAATCAGGTGATACACCGTACAGCTGTACAATGCTCGATGTACCGTAATTACTAGTGTAACGAACGTTTCATGTAGACAACTTGTGTTCCAATAATTAGTTGTTCAGTTTTACAGTAGTTATAAAGTTCTCTCTTTACCCTACAAATAAACATTTTATTTATGTCGTTTATTTTTTCCTCCATCCCGAATTGTGTTCGGATTATCGGATATTTCGCATTTGCGGATGGGAGGGGTTCCATTGTGCTAGGGATTCCCGTTTCCTCCTAGGAAGTCGCTCGATGGATCCGTGAGGTGCTCTTTTCAACGATTCATTGGCCGCATCTAAATTTAGGCAGCCTTGAGCCTTGAGCCACCCGCGATCAATGGCTGTGGGCGCCGACAAGTGACAGCGGCGCCCTCGCGGGGGGCGGGGCCCCGAAGCATCTGCCTTCATGCGGCCACTAACTGGGCTGGAACCATCACGTCAGTAGGAAAATACAACAAGCAAGAAGTGAGCTGCATCAACTGAAACGCATCATTAATTGATCTTTCCATATCCCATTCCCAACAGCCTTAACTATCTACACTATTAGATCACTCCTCATTTATGCCTGTTCCAGTTTGGATCACCGCTGCAACAACAAACCTTAGCGAGCTTCAAATAGTGAAGATCCATTTTCTTAGAACTATCACAAATTTCCCTAGGTTTGTTACAAATTTACAAGTCTACAAAGAATTCAAAATTGACCCTTTACAACACTGTATAACATCTCTCCACCCAGTTCTCACGCTCCACACCTCAAATTCCACACCTAGTCATCTTCAGACTTCGAAAAACTTCCCCTTACAGAACCAGAATTAGATTAGTTTGTATTATAATATTAGGTGAATTGGAATGTAAGACTTCACTATATACATAAAGTCTATTATGTACTGATGTACGTATGCTCCGTAAAAACAATTAATAAAAAATGAGGAGCGAAGGGCGCGCGGTGCTGGGGGCGGCGACCGCGGATTCGCATTCCGGGATAAATTATGAGAATGTCAAACAGGTCGACCTATCTTCAGAACCTAGTAACGTATTTAAATATATCGTATCAATCCTTAAAATACTACAAATATTTGAAAAATGCCTTTTGAATGTTCAGTTTTCAAGTGAATAACTCGGCTTTCTTTTTTCTTCACAGGAAATTATGCTGTAATAACTCAAATTAAAACACTTTTGATACATTGCATCATATTTTGATTAAAAAATAACGTTTTCAACAGTAGACAGACAAACCTAGTTAACTGAGAACTGGATAAGCGAGAAAACTACAAGTGAGAGTATGTTATTTATGACCCATTCTTAAATTTTTATAGAACTAACCTCTGTTTAGGTGTTCTTAAACTTCTCGGAATTATCATTGTTTTTGTATCGAATTGTTATCGAATGGCCAGCTAGTAAAAACTTATTGATAAGAAATTCACAAATCGTCAAATTCTAATAAGTGAAGCCTTTTGAACACACACATATTTATTACTTCTTAATTGCTGTACTTTTATATCCGTGTGGGAAAAGCCACTCCTGTATCTGTGTAAGCGAAAAACTTGGTTTAGTGAAAACTTTCATTAGCGAGGTAGATACCGCCCTTGAGCTTTCCCATATCCATGTGCGACTGTAAATGATACTTAGTTTCTGAAAAGAATTTAAATCTATGGAAAATAAACACTCACCCGTCTGCCTCAGAACCCTCTCCGCTTGGTGAAGTAAGGGTTATAATCGCTCGCCAAAGGGGTCAACAAATGCGAGTGTGATTATTTCTGTCTACCTTTGTTTAGAAGTTACTATTTCATTATTTGACACTTTTGTTCTTAGAACCATTATCTATTAGTGGTCGTGCCGTTTTCAACGTTGATCAATTTTTTACAAAACAATCCAAAAATGTCACAGGCGGAATCAGTTGGTGGAATCCCCGGAGTTCTCTTACAGCAGAGCCTACCCCAAAATACGTTGCAATCTTAGGTAGACAAGAGGTGTTCAGTTGGGGCAATATCATGAGTGTTTAAGTAAATCTAAAAAACGTTGCCATCTTTACCTTATTTCTACGGAAAGAAAGAAGGCTGTTGTGAAGGCTTATACGACTGTTAAATTATAATACTGCCCTGGTCGATTCATCATTTTTTTGTTTCCAGGTGCGTAAATTACTATGGTCCTAAGACCCGTAAATATATATCCAAGCCCAAACTTCAATACAAGTCATTGCACATCTAGCAGGTCTAGAAGCAATTAATAACGTAAAAATGAGAAACGTGGATTTTATTTATTCAAAATGTTCAAATGCATTGCATCAGCAAAATCTGTTAGTAAAGGATAGCGCGCCATCATAAGTAAATTGCACTGTTTCCATCATGAAATCGGTTGCAGCGGTGAGTAAGTATTCTTTTCCGACTTCTGACTGCGAAGGCGGGCTTATATGTTTATTTCGCCCGCCTGTACGACACGCGACGCAGCAATCTGCCTCAATTTTTCATCTCGGGAACGCTCTCCGCCGAGCTCTTACTTTTACCGACAGACGACAAAAAAGGCGATTCTTCTTTTTCGTCTCTTTCCTGCGCGATGGCAGACGACAGCAGTTCCGTCCCTTCTTGTGGATGGTTTCTCAAATACAAAAATATATTTGAATCATTTTGTCTTGATTTAAAAATATATGTTAGCCCTTATTCGTACTTGAGTTTTTTTTTATTTTCTCAACCTTACTTCGAAAGAGAGTAAAGAATTGTAATAGTGCGCAGAAAATTGCCACTTTTCCCTTTTCAAAAACCTATTCCTGGACCGTGACTACGAAAAAGAGAATAAATCTTATTTCGCTTAATTTTGAATTTTATTTATTTAATTCAATAACATACATTTATATCTATTAATTTATTACATAACACTTTTATAACACTCATTACATAACAGGTTTGGCATTTACTTATTCGTTATGAATAATGACAATGGTAAAAGAACCGAAGGTGAACAAAGTAGCTAATCGTGTGCGCCGTTTGTATTGAACAAAACAGCGCGTGGCGGGCGCCTTGCAAGGAAGTATTCCCTTTACCGGCTTCCCCGGAACTCCATCTGATATTCCATTTGTCGTCCGAGGGATCGATGCCTTAAGCCTCTAATGGCCGGCACAAAAATAGCTCCGGAGGCGGGTCACTCCGCCACCTGACCCTCGGCGTCCGCTCGGCGGCTCGCACAACCGGCTTCTCGCCTTATTTTCACGCAAAACTACGAGAAAAATACTCAAAATATCGAAAAATTGTGCTTGATCTATTTCAAAATCTATCTTTAAGGGCCACATGTCATTAAGGGAAAAAATCTCGATAATCTTAATTGTTGTACGAAAAACGCCTAAAAACGTAGGGTTTTCAACGAACATGAGACGTGCATAAAGATCCTTTACACTATCCAACAACACAATTTAATTAAAAACGATGGAGCCTTTTTTTTGTTGAAAATTTGACAAATGTGTGCACGTCTTATCTAAACTACCTCCAAAAAATAAATTATTGGTTGTTAATTCAACGAGCCGCGACATGAGGCAAATCAATCGAGGAATTTCTATTTTGGAGAAAGTCGGCAGAACGATTTAGTTGGTAGCGTTGTCAACAGATGTACAGACTCTCCTTTTGCCGTCATTCGATTTTTCGGTATCAAAGACCCACAAAACATGGATTCTGGCTACACCTCGTGTTAGAGGGTTTTTCTCTAAATTTAGTCGTTGAATTTATTCACTTTCCGTTACCAGGGTGCTGTAATAAGTTATTTTTGGCGCCGCATTACATAACTTTCTCTCTAATCCGTAGCGAGAAAGTGAAGTCGCCTTCCTCCCCACCCCCCGGCTCCTGCACGACGGATGGCCGGACACAGCAGCGAGTTCGTCAGGGACAAAGGGCGGGGTCGCACGAACGCGCTCCTTGCAAAATACGTCGATTAATCATCCCTCGACAAAGGGCGACGCCGGAGTCGCACAAATCCATCCCTTCATTACTTAATTCCTTCCATTCCATTTAGCATGGGCAATCTCATTCCGCCATCAATCGGCCGCCAGATGCCAGCACCGTCGCCGCCGGAAGGCGCAACCTCCTCTTCCCCCCGCCGGAAGACGCGACGAGGTGCGGCGCGGGAGGCGGCGGGAAAGCGCGGTGCGGTGCGAGGAGAGGGAAGGGGGCGGATGGGGAGGGGAGGATATGGAGGGAACGGGAGGATAGAGAGGGAAGGATATGGAGGGGGGATATGGAGGGTAGGATAGGGAGAGGATGATAGGGAGGGGAGGATGGGGAGGGAGGACGGAGAAGGAACGGGAGGATAGAGAGGGCGGAGGGCGGCGCGGGATGGGGAGAGGAATGTGGAGGAGGGGAGGATGAGGAGGGGAGGATGAAGAGGGGAGGATGGTGAGGAGGGCGAGGAGAGGGTGAAGAGGAGATATATAAACGAATTAGGAAAGGAGTTGGGGAGGAAGAGGGAAAAGGACGGGGTCGTGGCAGCGCGGGGTATGTCCTGACGATGGCGCCTGTGTCGAAGGGGGGCGGGAGGGGTGAGACGCGGGACAAGGGGCGACCAGAGGGGGATGGCGAGGCGAGAGGAACAGTGGGTGGTGGGTGTGTCTTGCAGCTGGCGCTAGCATGGCAGCGGGGCGGGACGGGCATGCCAGGGGGCTGGAGTGGAAGGGGTGAGACGATCAGAGGAAGAGGATGTGATCTGATGGAGGGGCGCTAGTCCTGGAAGTGCGGGGGTGTGACGACGGGCAGGCAGGGGAGGGAATGGCGTGAGGAGAGGGGCAGTGGGTGGGTGGTACGGGTTGTGGCCGGGGGGGGGGCTTCCTGGTCGCAACGCGGCGCGACAGGCAGCGCCTCTGTTCAGGTGTGCGCCCTTTCGGAAGGAGGTTGGGGAACCTCACGTCTCCTTGACATCTCGTCCTTCCGACCTCCTGTCACGCTAGTGCTTTCGCTTGCGCCTCTGACGCAGTTCCTGCTGCATTCCTACAGTCGAATCGTCTGTGGCAGATTCCCAATCGCGTTGCCTCGCTTCCTTCACAACACGTCTACGGTTATTAAACAGCTTAAAAATTATGTAATAAAAGTGGAATATAAAAGGGGTAAGAAAGAGCTTGAGGAATCTAAATTCTGGAGAAGTAATGATCACATCCGTCAGCTGTGGTGATGATCGATATTCTAAAATTTGAATGAATTGACCGTATTTCTTTTTTACCATACATATTTGACTTTTAATTAATAATTTTAAGCACTCGTGCGAGTAAATATATAAAAAAATAATCAATTTAGTCTCAGTATGTTTTGGGAGACAAACGCACCGACATCTTTTTCATGAAATGTGCGGATTATGCGAGAGTTGTCACATTAAAAGAAAAATGTTTCCCTTCACCTCCATGTGAAATATATTAGAAAAAGGTCAGATGCCAAGATTATAAACTATTAAACGTATAGTTGAAAGTTGCACTTATTGAGTATTGACCCTGAAGCGTGCTGTATTGGTCACCAGGAAGGGAATCGAAAGTCATGTGATTGTGATGAATAAGGGATGGAAATAAAGACGGTGCTGTTGGAAGAGCTAACAACTAGGGGAAAATGTGCGCGACAGTAGCGAGTACAAATGATCAAATATTGTTGGTCAAGGATCGCGTTAAACCATATTAGCGGGTTAGGAGGCTCACGGCATGAACTGATGTCACAGCAGTTCCTCTGATCTGCAGGACCTAGGTTTCGAGTGCCGTCCGTGACAGGGACTTTCCTCGCGTACCTACAGGAACTAAACAGCCACACAAATCGGGGGACCTGTAGGGAGCTGAGGGCTTCTCTCAGCTGGCACGGCGCCCTGCTGGTGGGAGTTTCCTGGAAGGGGGAAAGCCCGCAAACAGACGTGTAAGTCGGCGCCGAATTTCACCATCCGGCGGCGAGAGATAACCGCCATATCCCGTGCAAAAATCGTGCTAGATGTGCCAAAACTGGTTTTATAGTTTGTACTTCGATATACGGTGACTTTATTGGAAAGAAAGCGACCTGGAAATTGTAACTTGAGCAGAAGTGTAGAACCGTGATGGAAATGAGACGGATGTCAAATAATGTCCCCTTTATATAAGGAACAATGGCATTTTTGTAACTTTTATGACACAATCGACCCAAAACGTCCTAAGTGTGCTACAGCTAGATTGTGCGTTACCCTCCCTCCTAGAGGGACATCTGACATATTCAAATTTTCAAAAAACAGCAAACGTTGACTCAGGACATCAACTGATGGCCTATGACCGCGAAGTCCGAGGTTGGAGTACCGATAGTGGACGGATTTTTGACCCTAGTTTGTCACCTATGTCGAATTCAGTCGCTGTATGGAAGAAAACTGGCGATGGGCTGCTCCGATCAGTAGTTTCCCGTGGTTTATCTGATAAACACCAGGCGAATGCCGGAGCAGTACCACAAGAAAAGGGCCGCGGTCCGCGCGCTTCCTTGTCTTAGCCTCACTTCTTACACATACTACTTACACTAACATGCACTACACCACCACACTTGTCTGGCTGGGGCGGTGCCTTGCTGGTGGGAGATACCTGGTTTAGGAGAAATTCACACAGAGGTCTAGTGCGGCTCGGGTTCTCGTCAGCAAGCGGGGTCAGATCACCGTTACCTCCCACAATAAAAAAAACATTACACTTACGGGACTGTTGTCCTTAGCAATTACCCCTGTAATCAGTAATCAATCTATTAAAATTCACAAGACCGAAGATTTTGATAGAATAGAATGCGCACAAGCAACCAATGCATTACGCCGCAAAGCACTTCATCGTGTATGACGTCGACACGATGCGCGTTCTCATGAGGCTCAAATAATTTTCCCGGTTTTTGCGTGGACAGGCATATTCTATCTTATCTTATACTGTTTCCTACCGTATACTTATATATCTTATCAATTATCAAAATCAACGAAATCAATGATTGTGTTTGTATTTTATGCGCTGCCCTACCGTTTATCTGATTGTGATAAAACTTTATCAACTCATTGCGTGTACATGAGCGATTATAGGCATATTACAATGGGAACGTGGTGTGTCTGTCACGCAATAGACGCAAAATAGTCTTTGTTGATTATGATTTATGAGTTTATGATGAATCAAGCGCCCCTAAACACAAGCTCTACGCAACCCGCCGCACCCTCAAGTATTAAGCATGCTTTGCTGCATATTCTGCCCCTGCGATTGCGAAATTCTGGCTGGAATTATTATTTGAACATTTATTCCAAGTAAATCAAATTTCTCCAAGACTGTCATAGCGATTGCATGTCTAAGCTTGGGGAGAACGTTTTAACAATGGGATTCTTGACTACCATGTCCAAACCAAGACACAGAACAAACTCATATTTGCGAGAAAGTTTTTCAACTACTAAAACTTTTGCACAGCGACGCGTAAACAGTCATTGACCATCACGTGACTAGTAGCGTGTGAAGTATAATACATTGCTATGGGGAAGCACTGCCGGGTTCAGTAATAGCTTATAAATAACTTTTGGACGTTTTGTTACATTTTTGGAGGGTCTCCCGTAACAGAATATATAGAAGTTGTGTTCCAGTGTAGGTCTACACAGAAAATGTTTTCTCAAAAACGGCTTCGATTTTTACAATTTCTTATCAAATAAAACAAAGAGCTGTTAAAAATTGCTCCGGTTTCATTTTCGGCCACCTTTTTTTCGAAAATTGCAAAAAGGTTAATATTTCAAATTACAATATTAATTATAGAGACTTTTTCCTTTATGAAGTCTGTTTTTAAAGCTAGTTTTTTGAAATAATGCCTATTAAAGTCTTTGAATTTCTGATAATTGCAAATGCAAATGTTCATCTTTGTTTTTAAAGCTTACACGATAGCATGCCAAACCTACAGACTTGAGTTCGAATACCAGAGAAGAAAGATATGTTTGCTGCATGGTTTACACTTTGGCATATTCCAATATAATAATAATCCGTTAAATATCCGGTAAAAATTATCCAGGAAAGTACGTTCCGTTGCAGGATTGTTAGTTCGTAATGAGGGAATTCCTTTTGCTGAAAAGAGGACGCTGTCCCTTTTCGGAGAAAATATTCCCGCGCCGAAAGAGCTTTTGTGATAGGTCGACGAAGGGACGTGCTGCCTGCATCAACATTGGGATTTGGGATTCTCTGCTACGTGTGCGCTTGTGTGTGTCCTTTCAGTTGTGAAGTTTGCATAGATTTTAGGCGAAGTGCTCCTACGTTTTATTTTTCGCTACAGAGAAAATTAACTTTATTAGATGCTGTGCTGCTTATTGTTAAATTCCAACTTTTTTTAGATAGTATTGTAGTTTCATAATATCTGGTGAAATTACGTAATTTTATTGCGGATGCCCTAGATAAAAAATGCAAAGCTAATAAATTAAAGTGTCTTATTAATCTTAACTTCAACATAAAATTCTTCATATTACATTCACGCCAAAAAGGTTTGGAAATTGTTGGTGTCGTTCTGCGATAACACACATGTCGCGATCGTTGCGAGGATATGCATTGTGTGACACGTTCTGGAGACCGATTCAATTACTTTCAACGAGTGATAAGTTTCTTGTCTCAATGAAAAGACTTATCAATAAGCTAACCAATAACTAAATTAATGACACTTTATCTTCTAAACCAATGTAATTTAATGATTTATTTCATCAAAGAAACAACTTGAGTTAGTAGTAGTCAAAATAAGGAAAATGAGTTAAAAGAACTTTTTGTTAAGATGAGAGGAAACAAAAATACTCATTACTCCTACTACTTGCATGGCAGAAGTATGGTATCCCATCTTTCTCGATTATTTATGTATTAAATAATACACTAATTGTCGAACCAACTTGTTGAGATTTTTGCTATAAAATGTTTAATTAGTGTTTTTATAAATCAGGAATATTTACCAATTAATTTAATAATATATTTATTTATATTATCTAACTTAAAATTACTACTGAGCGATTTTCGTTATTCTTGAGAATAAAATCATCCGGATTCCTAGTTATATAATTCATTTCACTGATATGTGATTTGTTTTCATCCAGAAATTTATTAAAGAAAATACGAATACTTCTATGACATGATGTAAAAAGAAAATATTAGTATTTGTTGCAATATTGACTGTTTTTGTTAGTTTGATAAAGTAATTCGTAGACTGGCTAGTTTCCCAAAGCGTAATAAAGAAGAAATGTGTAGGATATCTTTATATCTCTTTTTTCGATATTTTTCCAATGACCAGTAATTACCGCCACAGCTGTTGAGATTTTGGCCTGTACGTTTTTACTTTCTCGCACGTACAACATAAGAAGAGAAAGTTATGCAGTCGTGAGCCGAAAAATTGGCCAATTTTTGGCATAAAAACTCTTATTGCCGGACCCTGCAAACGAAAAAGAGGATACATCCAGTTTGCCAAAAGGAGGTTATTTTTAAGGATTTATGCTAAGTTCCCTATGTGATGTGGGACCCTATGCTAGTTACAAAATCGAATATTAAATTCTGAAAATTAAAAGCTAAGTATCTAGAAATTATAATACAATTATATATCGAGTGTAATAAATTATAATTATTTCTTAACTGACTGCGCCGTCGCCACCAACTCCGATGCTTTCTTCGCCGCTTCCCTCCATCGCAGGCCCCGCCCCGCCGGCGCCGTCTCCAACACAGCCTCCGCGGGGGCGGCCGCGCCGCGAAGGAGCCTCGCCAGCATTTCTCATTGTCAGGGGCTCCCGCTGCAAGTGGGGCAGAAGGGAATAAGGCGGACCGGATGAAGCGGCTGAAGCCGGCACAGATCGCGACGGAGCAGCCGCGGGAAGCCGTCCCGCCCCGCCCGCCCCGCCCGGCCCCATTCTCCTAGCACCCACTCAACATCCCTGCCTGGCCCGCTCCGCGCCGCCGCTCGCCACGCTCTGCCTCCTCCTGCCCCGCCTGCCCCACATCCGTGTGACCCGCCCGCCCGTTCCCCGCGCTCCGCTCCGCCCCGTTCGGCCCCGCCCCGCCCCGCCCCGCCCGCACCGCCCCGCACCGCCCCGCACCGCCCCGCCCCGCACCGCACCGCCCCGCACCGCCCCGCACCGCCCCGCACCGCCCCCCCAGCCCGGCTCGGCTCATTCAGCCCCGCTCCGTCCCGCACCTCCACGCTTCCCCACGCTCCCTCCCTGCCCCGCCTCGCCTCGCTCCATCGCGCCTTTTTTCCCTCGCTCTGCCTCCCCCCGTCCCGCATGTCCCAAAGCCGTCTGTCCCCGCCCGACCGTCCCCGCCACTCCCCGCCCCGCCTGGAAGAAAGAGCGCGGAAACTTCTGAGAGACCGCACACAAGCAATATGGAGTGGATTGGGGTCGCATGAAGAAATCAGTTTGCGCTGGCGTGAATTTGAGATTACTGCGACGGGGGAAAAGGATGAGAAATGTTGATAGGCGGATCCTGCTCCTTTTTATAATTTGGAGAAGAGAAATTCGGATTCTCTTTCAGTTATATTTTTCAAGACATATATGGAGATGTCACATGTTGTTCCTCTGTTTTTGCGGCGTTTGGGGGGCCGGCGAAGGAAAGGGCAAGAGCAAATGTAAGGGCAAGAGCGTGGGCAAGGAAAAGGGTAAAGGAGCGTGTGAGGATGGTGGTGTAAGGAAGGGCGATAGCTAGGGTGAAGATATGAGCGATGGCAACGGCGAGGGGAAGGGGGAGGGCGAGGATGACGGCGATGGCGAGGGCAGGAGACACCCAATGCGGCGCCACCAAACTCTAGTGTCGCTTGCAAACAGTGCGTGCTGCGGAGCGTTGTTTTTGCGGCTGGTTGATAAATCACTGGCCTCCTTTTATTAGGCCGAAATGTATGTAGTGGGCAGAGAGCTCGGTTTTTGCGACCGAATATTTATTTGTTGCCAGACGCGCACTTCGGATGCCAAGTGGAAGGAGGGCGTTCTTCATTCAGTCTTTGGGGAGCATTTAAAATGTTTATTGGATTTATTGGGATACATTTTAATAAGCAAATTTTAAATGGAATTTATGGCATTTCGATTACAAACGAATTATTGTAGGATATTGCTTTCCATATGTAAATATCTAACATCATGATTTCACAAGATTAAATTACGCCGACACCAGAAACTTTTACTTTATTTCATTTCTTTACTTTTGATTTTACTATTTTGCTCCTCCGGCTACTTTATATAATATTCGGATAGTATACACATTTATACTGGACGCACATGACGTATTTCTGATTTGTCAATTTTAAAATCATAAAACAAAACTGTCAGAGTGTTATTGATCTTCTTACGATTAATTTTTAATTTACTTTCTTTATTTATTTATCTATCTATTTATCTATATATCTATCTGTCTATCTACCTATCTATCTCTCTATCTACCTACCTATCCATCCATTTCTCTCTCTGATTCTCCTTCCCTTGCAGTCTCTCTCTGTGGCTGCCCCTCTCTGTATCTGTCTCTCTGTATCTCTCTCTCTGTGCCTCTCTCTGTGCCTCTCTCTGTGTCTCTCTCTGTGTCTCTCTCTGTCTCTGTCTCTCTATCTCTCTGTCTCTCTATCTCTCTGTCTCTCTATCTTTCTGTCTCTCTATCTCTCTGTCTCTCTATCTCTCTGTCTCTCTATCTGTCTCTCTATCTCTCTGTCTCTCTATCTCTCTGTCTCTCTATCTCTCTGTCTCTCTATCTCTATCTATCTCTATCTCTCTCTATCTCTATCTATCTCTATCTCTCTCTATCTCTCTCTATTTCTCTATCTATCTCTGTCTCTCTCTATCTTTCTACGAGTACAAATTGCATACCACCAATTTTGCTTTCGAAATGTCCTACAACTCTCAACCTGATCTTTACTATCTTCACCTTTCCAGAAATGTTATACATATTATTTTTGTCAACTCGCCTGCTGATTGGCTCAGTTTTCTAAGCGGCTGATGTTGTCATAATTAAACAATCCTACTATCCTAACTATCCTAGGAGTTGTTACCTTCGCCTTGACGAATGTCCTCAAGAAGACGGTAATAACTTGCATTAATTCTGCTGTAGTTTTCTCATGTTGTCATGATGTTGCTATGACTATGCGATGTCATTTTTTTGTATGTTTCTTTATAAATAATATGTCTGTCAATTCATAGTATTTCGACATCCCGGAAATTTTGTAATTCGGCAGTATTTAATTAGACAACAATCCTTAAATTATCTTCACATGTAATAAATCATGGGGTGGATTGGCTTACTGAGTTTGTATTATGGAAAAAATGTACGATGTGATACATTGTTATTCATTGGTTCTAGCATGTCGGATTTTCTAAACGAAACATTAGAAATAAAGAATTGGTAATTTTTATTTTACTCCCACATTGACAAGATGGAGTACCCAGGTATGAAGGTTCTCACTCAAAAATTATATTATTAAATTAGTGGCATATGTATTAAAAAGCATGTCAATTCGGAGAGGTGGGAATATTTCCCGATGGAACTTGCTCATTAAACCTCCCACGTGGCCGCCTACCAATGCATCGAGCGTCACCCTTGCGATTCACCGGCAGCCGCACCGGAAGCCATTGTGCGACGCGGGTGGCGCCGCTCAAAAGAGGATTTGGCTGTCCCCGCGGCGCGACAAGGTCGCACGCGGGATTACACTTGGACTCGCCACTTGGACGGCAGGCTCTCACAATCCATGACCCTCCCCCCCGCCACGCACCACATCCCGCGCACCCGACCTGCTGGCACCGCCACCCATGCGCCCATACCATCCGCCCTGTCCCCTAGGCTGTATGTACATTGGGGACTTTCTAATTTTACATGTAGATTGTGGGGACCGAACCAACCCATGTAAGGAAAAAGACTCTTTCAACATGTAAGCGGGCCGGCGCCGAGGCCGCCGCCGCTGCCGCGCTCCTTCCTTCCAGCTTTTCCTTGTGTCTTATTGAAAATTCCCAGACTCGCTCATTTGTCAAAATGAAAAGCAAAAAAGCACTAGTGGAATGTCTAAACACTAGAACACGTTCTCGTTCATCGTTATAGAATATTAGCAGAAAACAAAAGTTGAATATAAAAATGGCAAGATAAGCAGTGTTCATTCTACAAATGAATGATTCAATTGAAAGAAAACAAACTTTAACCAAACCATATTTCGAAATATACATGCCTCACCCACGTCTGGAAAATTGAGAAAGAAGTTTGTTTTATAAATAATGACTATGAAAATTTTCTTCGATAATAAAGTGTCAATCTCCACTTTTACCTGTAAGGGGATGAGGTAGTCGGTCCCCAATTTTTGCATTCGCTTCTCTGGGTCGTTTATCAATTTACATACGGTGACTCTTTCTTTTTCCTTCTGGTCCCCAAATTACATGCTCCGGTTCCGTTTTCCTTCTTGATGTGAGAATTTATTTCTACGTTAACCTTGGTGTGCTTATCATTATATTCATAGATTTCATCCACTTCTGTTTTCAAGAAATATTTGCACGTTCTTTAAAACACTGCAAACTTTAAGAACCACTTTAAATATTTGGGATATAAAACTTCAAACATCCTATCACAAGCACCTTATTACCCCCTGACTAAAAATACAAAATTCCGAATATTCTGCCGTGTTCGAAGTTTTGAAGTTTAATTTAGGCTGGTACAGTAATTTCTATTAACTCTGCTTATCTAAAAAACTCAACAAACACTTTTACTCCTTCCGAAACTCCGGATGAACGAAGCGAGATGTAGTCGGGCTATGCCTTCTCAGGTGACGGAACGTGAAAAGGCATGAGATGGGCAGCGGAGCTGAGGGATGTAGTCGGACGATTCCCCCCACACCGTCATTCAGCTTCCCGAAAGCCTTTTCCACGCACCCTCACCTCTCTCTCTGCCCCGAGCACCCACGCCCCTTGAACCCACATCCCTGCCCCTCGACCCCAGGCCCCGCCCTGGCTTCTCTCCTTGTCAAGACCCCTGCCCCTCAACCCCAGGCCCCGCCCTGGCTTCTCGCCTTGTCAAGACGTGTCTGCGAGAACCATTTCTACATTTCTCCGTTAGTACCTACGACTATAGTTCTTCCCTCAGGGCGACTTTTGAGTTGTTCTTCGGTCACCATGTCGTCTTTCGTGACGCCCTCTGGAACTATGAGGGTGGTACCGATGTCCGGCAGAGGTATCTGCACACCCTATGGTGTATTTTCATGTTCCTAAGGTGCAGATCTGCTGACTGTCGGTTCTTTCTTGGGCAAAATGTGTGCCGGTCGAAATAAAGCAATTTCTTGCACTTCCCAGTTTTATGAATGACCTGCATATATAGCCAAGTCCTTACCCAAATTTTGCGTTAAAAATCCGAGAGACCAATGACTATCGGTACGATATGTGCTTTTACGCTCTACATTTGCATGATCTAAAATTCCAAACTCTTGTGTATAAGACATTCCTCTGTCTCCTTGGTTACGACGTACTGGTTGCAAGACACCGCCAGGTCTACAAATAGACACGATTCTTTCTCCAAATCCAGAATAACAATATCCGGTTTGTTTGTCGCAATTGTGTGATCCGTATGAATTTGTATTGAGTCCAACACACGTCACCGCTTTTCTTGAGTGTCCGTACCACTTGGGGCATGTGTTTGGAACTTCGAGGGCGGTACATATCTGCCAGTGAAGGTATTTACTCACCCTGTCGTCGCTTTTCATGTGTCCGGTCATTGGTAGAATTGGGCAAAATGAGACGATATGATCAATGGTTTCTACTTCTCTTGTTAAATGCGGCATTTATCATCTTTGCAAATTTTTAGAACCCTTTTATCATAATGACGTGTTTTGAACGCCTGATCTTGGCCAGTTATTAGAATTGCTTCTGATTCTGGCTTTATTCTTCTCCTTTTAAGCCACATGAATGATTGATCTTTATTTATCTGCGTATTGCCCATTCCTTTTAGATAAACATTCTTCAACATTTTGGGTTCTATTATTATTATTATTATTAACAATAGTAATAATAATAATAAATATAATAATAATAATATTAGAGCATAGGTTATTACTGACAACGCTGCAGGATTAACGTGTGTAATTCTTCCAGGATCAGCTACTTCCGATGTATCCCTTATTACGAGAAGGTTGATACGCCTTGAAGTTTGAATTATGAGATGAGAGGATGATGATGATGATGGTTCTTCTTCTTCTTCTTCTTCTTCTTCTTCTTCTTATTATTATTATTATTATTATTATTATTATTATTATTATTATTATTATTATTATTATTATTATTATTATTTCTCGCGCAACAAGAGCCCCAAAATCCCCAAGCGAAATCCAGATTCAGCGCAGGGCGAGTCAGAGAAAGAACGGGGCGACGACCGACCGATAGCGCCGCTCGGCGGCAGCTTGTCACATCTCGAGTGGGATAAAGAGCGCGCCGGCGCGACGCCCGCACCCCAGCAGCCCCGCGACGCCGCCGACGCCGACGCCGACGCCGACGGCGCTCGTGGCGCCCGCGGGGCAGTAAATATCCCGGGCCCGAGGCGACGCCCGCCGCCCCACCCCTCCCCGCCCCGGCGGCCGACGACGCAACGCGGGGCGAGCGAACCACCAGCGAAGGACGGAGGCGGAAAGCGGAGGCAGCGGATAGAGAGGCCCTCGAAAGGGGCGACCGGGAGAGGTGGCTCAGGGCACAAACTGACTCCGACCGGGAGGTCCGGGGGCAGGATTTTCGACACTAGCTTCTCAGCTAGGTCGAATTCACTCGCTGTCTGGAGGAGAATTCTGCAACCGGCTGCTCTGAACAGTAATATTCCCGATTAACAGCAGACGAATGCCGTTGCAGTACTGGAAGAAACGAGCCCATTACGTACACTTACTGTTACATGCACTACACTACCACACATGCCGGGATACCGGTCAGGAGCTCAGAGTTTGGATGAGGAGGTTCCCAACTGATGGCAGATGCATGGATGGGGAAACCCCTTTAGCCGCCGGTAGGTCGGCGCCGGATCTCGCTATCCAGCGGGGGAAGATCAATGCCACCTACCGAGAAAACGCATGCATTACGCTTGCGGGACTAATGATAACGGTAGTTGACGCGTCCGAAATCACTAACAACCACCCAATCATCGAAAGGTCTGATGTTCAATGATCGGTTGTTCTGAACGGAAGCAAAGCATCTCACGAAGAAGACCGCATTAGAGGATATTGAGAGAGGGTGCGCCCTGTTCGAATGCGGAGATAACGGAAGACGCACCCCGATGTAAAAGACAAACAGGCAACTGGCGACTTTAGACTATGCGAGAGAGGCGTGAGGGTTATCGGGGAGCCTTGGTTTAGGTCGAAAGCGGAGGCAGTAGAGAGAGGCATCACTGGAAATAACCACGCACAGTGCGCCGAGGTTGTGGATGCAAGGGGAGATGGAAAAAACGTCAGAGGATAGCAAATCTGTGGATTGGATTATAAATATACTCTGTCAGAAGAAAATATACCCTCTTGCACTAAAAATACACGTTTGAATGCTTATAACCTTTTTCCTATTCAACGTTTTCCCTTTTCTTTTCTTTCCCGTATACGTACGTATATACGAGTACATAGTATTCGTATGCATAGTATAGGGAAAGTTATGTAATGCTGCGGAAAATCAATTTCAACAGCAATACACGTTTTGGGATCCCCTGATACCGAAAAAGTGTCGTTTTTATTTTCAAAACGTCCGTCAGTCCGGCCGTCTGGTGATGGGAATAACCTAGAGCCTAAATCATGGGAAGGATTTTTCCAAATTGAAGAAGCCCCATGTCCTAAGTCTAAGCTGCGCGATTTGGAAAATCATTAGTTTTTGGGGTAACTTTACATGAGTTCCTGGGACATTTCCAAATTTTTTGTTTACTTTTCCTATAAGAATAGAATAAAATGTACATTTTTTGAAAATTTTAGTCATTTTAGCGCAATATTACGTGCAATATGTGCATTTTTTGAAAATTACAAAAACAAGATTTTCTCAAGAATGGCTGCAATTTTTTCTTTAAACTTTTGTTAGGAAAAGTGCTAAATATACTCTATTAGATGACATAAACGCCAAATTTCTCTATTTTGTTTCTTCATGTCTTTAATAATTTTAAAATAATATTTCCACTCTACAATTAGGAAACCGAAAAATTAAGGAAGTGCAAAAAAAGTACTTCGGGTGGCGATAGATAGCAGCAGGCAAGAGTATGTGGCATGTCCGAGTAGCTAGCCGAGACCAAAGGAAATAGGAAACCAATACGGGAAAATCTGTGTCATTCTGTAGCACCACTAGTTACATATTATATATGATCTTTCATTTAATTTTAAACATATTTCAACATTTTGGGTGTCAATTTATTTTGTTTTCTAATTAATCACAAGAAATGAAATTTGATTCCCGCTTACAAAAATGATTGGTTTACTACAGCATATGACACGCAACTACAGGGCGACTGGTCGCCAGCGAAAACGAAAAGGACCCGAGGAAATGAAAATGTTTGTGAGACAAAATGCCGAGCTTAGAAGATCAAGATAATTGCCAAGAGAAGAGAGATGTAGGTAAGATAAGCGAGATAAAACAACAGCATAGAGAGTAGTGTACAGTGGTTTATGAGAAGCGCTGATATGACGGGGCGACAGCGCAGAAATGCCTAGAAAAGGACAGCCCACAAGTAGTCAATGGTGCATGACTATTTTTCACCCAAAATTACGCAAAACTACCCGAATGTTCAGAAGATTTTTATTCCTTCAAGATCTGTCTTTAAAGAATATGCTTAATTAAGAAAAAATCTCATCTTCTGTACTAATTTAAGAAGACGCCAAAAAAATTCGAACAATTCCAAATTTTAGAAAAATCAGAGATTTCAACAAATATTACTTCAACTTTAAGGAGTCTTTTACAATATCTGAGGAAAGTTCGGTAATGTAAATGAGGTTTCACGTTAAGTACTCCGAAATATCAAAATATTCGTTTCAAACCCAGAGAGCGTCAAGCTCATTTAAATCGATAGGGAAATATCGATCGAGCCAATTATAGATTCGACCGATATTTGGAGAAAATCGGCAAGATTTCAGGGACTATCACCATATATTTAAAGTTAATTGTATGAATGTCGGCGGAACATTCTTGTACTTGATTTCGCTCCTCTTGCTTTGCTCTGCTCTGAACTTACAGTACAGAAATTGTTACATTTCTAACCCTTGTTGGCACATCTGACGAAGTAGAAGTATTGCTGGACTTTCACTTATAAATAGTAATATTTCCTTTTGCAAATCCATTCAAATTTCATTCTTGTGACGATATTACATTAGTGATAATATCAGCAGAGGGTTTTGCTGTTGTAGCAAATCTTATCTTCTCAGACGAACAACCCGATGCTCTATAATTTTCATTGAATTTCCGTAATATTTTGCTGTCATCCTTAATTCACTTTTATTATTTTTTAAGAGGGCAAGTAGTAATATCACTTGCTTCACAATAGTGTCCTTTACATAAAAAAGTTCATTTTTCGCTCAAAATGAAAGAGGAAATGAGGGTAAAGAAACGTCTTTAAAGAAACGAAATGCAAGTAATGAGCCTAAAAATTCATTATTTCATGAAGATCGAGTCTAAAAAGTACCAAATATTGCTGAATGTGAATGACATTCAGCGAAGTTTTAACTTAGTACAGAAATTAAAGCAGTCATATATCACTTAATTGAATATGTTATTCATAGAAACAAAAATGTTTGTATTGTCCAACACTTGGTGTTCTTTCGCCCATCTAGAGCCCAGGCTTACACTTACGAGCGGCTTCTCGAGCGTTCGGGGCAGCAGCACATCGTCTTTTCATGAGGCTTCCTCTCACAAGACAACAGACACGATTGCCTTCCTCCATTCTGCCGACTCTACTCTTATTTTTCTTCCTTGGCCCCTCCCCCCTCCACTGCCCCGCATTTTATTTGTCCCATCGCAGCTCACTGCCCCATCCCATCACAGAGCCCCTTTGTCTCTACTCCGCCAGCGCCTTTATCATTTTCCATTCCGGTCCACTCTCCATTGCTGCGTCCGCTGCGGAGGCTGCTGTCGCCAGTGGGACCCTCTGGCATCGTCCCCTCGCTGTAACCCTTTGTTTGTCTCATCGGGAATCACCGTTTTGTGCGGTGCCTTCTACATTCATTCTGCCGTTCTTCTCTGTCTCTGATGCCTATACTTTCGTTGCCACATGTATAACTAGTTCCATATCTAGCCGTTGCCAGATATGATCCCCTCCTGCTGCGCAAACTGCTGTGAGAAATTTTAGGAAACTGCTGATATATTTTCTCTGCAATGCCCTTATCTTTGTTTGTCACCAGGAACTGCCTTAAAGTGTTGCACTACGTATTAGTGGGCATCGCATTCAAAAAAGCTCTATTTTGTGAACTATTAAGAGACTAAAATGGCTCCTTTTGGAAACAAGAGTTCAAAAACCGCTATTAAAAATTGTATGTAATGAATATAACTGCACATAGTGCTTTCGGTAACTTTTAAACGTTACGTGACAGTATTACAGGAAAGGAACAAAACCTTATATTTTCATGACCATAATTTTTATTATTATTATTATTATTATTATTATTATTATTATTATTATTATTATAACATATTTCAAGGAAAAATTACATTACGAGTTGAAAACCTCTTAGTTCTTATTCACAAACATCGAGCAAGTATACCTCTCAATGTCATAATAAAAAAAACATGTGCATATTTTTCTGGCGGCATTTTGTCATAAAACAACTTTGGTAACATGTGAGATTTAAGAAAGAAAACAAGAAAAACCAACAGAAGCTTTAGTAAGAAAAGAACGAAGGTGGCTCAAAGAGAAAGAAAGTATTGACGTTTGGTTTGTAGCACATCCACTTCAGATTCCCTGGCGCTCAAGTCGTTCTCCCAGCCCAAGCTGTTTGCAGTTGATGTTCTCCCAGACTCCAAGAAAGGTATCACTAAAAAAAGATTCCACAGCGCAACTTCCGATAGCTGGATTGTGTGTTGGAGCGGAAGGCAAAAAACGCCACTAAAAAATTCAACAAGAAGTTGAAGAATTATTGAAATCATGTGGAAGAACAGGCACAGTGAAGAACAGGCACAATACAAGAAGTATTTACTAAATTTAATTGATTGTGTAATGTTTATTAAAAAGGGAATTACTATAATCTAGCCTAACGTGGTGCATTCGGCTAGTTTTTCATATTTTCTTGATTTACTTTTTATTTATTTATTTATTTATTTATTTATTTATTTATTTATTTATTTATTTATTTATTTATTTATTTATTTATTTATTTATTTATTTATTTATTTATTTATTTATTTATTTATTTATTTATTTATTTATTTATTTATTTATTTATTTATTTATTTATTTATTTATTTATTTATTTATTTATTTATTTATTTATTTATTTGTTTGTTTGTTTGTTTGTTTGTTTGTTTGTTTGTTTGTTTGTTTGTTTGTTGTCGAAAAAGTTAAAAACTGCGTGTGACGTACTACCGGGAAACGTGTATTCTGCGCACGTTTTCTTAATTCTGATATCGCTGCCCTAAACCATACACAAGTTGAATTCTGCCCACAGAAAAATTAGCGTTTTGGCAAAAATTGATTAAAAAAATTCACTCTTATGAAATAAAATATATTTTCACGGGCTAATCCGCTATAGTTTTGGGCTTTTATCTCTCATCATGTCCTTTGTGAAGGAATATACTTCTGCCGCGACAACTTGAAAAAAAATTGAATAACTATATTTAGTTTATAATTATAATATTAATATAATTAAATGTTTGTAGCTATTTTTAATTTATAATTATGTTCTACTATAATTTAATGTTTGTGCTTTGTAACTTTATATTATAAGTTAATCGTTTTACAGTTGACCAATTTGCAAATTAGTGGCATAGAAAGATTCATTAACATTGCATTAACGAATTTCGAATAAAAAACCTGTTTACATATTTATTTACAAAATTACGTTTAAATATCCTTATTCGGATGAATCATGTCGTCACGATACATGTAAATGCTGTAGACAGAAAAACATAATTGACAGCGTTTAACCAATCCATTGGTTGGTGCACTGAAACCCTCTAAAACTTGTGTTTTTATAGAAATAATTTCGGATATCCTAGAGAGAAGATTTAGCTAAGAATTGAGCCAATCAGTTTGTTCAAACGGGAGGATCTGAATGAACTATTGATCACCTCTTTTGGTGACTTAAGTCACACAAAACGAGTTTGAGATGCTTACAACAAAAACAAATAAAACTCGTTTTCATAAAAAAATGTCAAAAATTTCTGGATGATTATGCGAAACAATGATTAATACCGAAACTTGGAGGGGTGACTCAGGGTATTAACTGATTTCATTACAGTGCCTTTGACTGGGATGTCAGGTCCTAGGGCTTCACTCCCCACGGTGGCAGGATTTTCGACACAGCTAAGTCGATTCAGAAGAATTCTAGCAAACAGCTGCTCTGATCGGTACTTTTTCGTGATTTCTCCTATCAACACTATGCGAATTCCGGAGCAGCACCCTAACAAACGGATCGAGGAAAGCGCGCGATCTTTCCTCCCTTTTCTTCTCCTCTCTCTTACATTTACACTAACGTGCACTACACTACCACAAATACAAGGAGACCAGTCGGGAGCTTAGAGCTTGTCCTGGTTAAGGCGGAACCCTACTGGAGGGAGATACCTAGTAGGGAAAAACTCGCTAGCCAGCAGTAGGTCGGCACCGGATCTCGCCATCCAACGGGGAAAGACCACCGCCACCTACCGAGGTAAAAAAACACTTCACTTTTAGGAGTAACGACCTTAGCAGTTGACGCGTTGGGAATCACTAGCAACCAATTGATCAATACCCCGCCCGGAGATCGAGACACACCTCGTTTCCAATCGGTGACCCGGAAGGGGTCCAAAAATAAGTGACGCGGGTTACTCGAACAATATAAGGATTTAAATGTTCTTTTGTGTTTTAAATTTAGTAGTAGTATTAATACATAGATAACGTGCGAACCTTGGTGATCCCCCTTAGAGGGTTTTCAAAGCAGTTGGTTCACAGCTTCTTTTTCGACCCAGGCTTCCTTGGAAGCTTACCTCCCACGCGGGTCTGGGGACCGTTCGAGCAGGCATGCGCCTTGTGGGCGCTGCCCTGATACGCCTGGGGTGTGACTCTCTCTTTCTCCGCCAGATGTCTGTGTCATGCGAACTATCTGTTTAGAAGAAAGTGTGATTTGGTTAAGGGGAGTTTTAAATCCCTATCTCTCGTATGTTGATTTGA
This sequence comes from Gryllus longicercus, assembly GCA_038098605.1. Lineage (NCBI taxonomy): Eukaryota > Metazoa > Arthropoda > Insecta > Orthoptera > Gryllidae > Gryllus > Gryllus longicercus. Next base: position 1,397,323 of record JAZDUA010000142.1, on the reverse strand, counting down.
CTGAACACGTGACCTATTATCTCAGAAACTGTGTGTATTAGATCTATGAAATTTTAAGAGTAGCTTGACGGAAGTGTTTGAAATAATTGGCACCATATTTATATATTTTGAATATTTTTTGTAATTTATAAAATATTTTAAGTAAAAGTAAAAAAAATCACTATTTGTTTCTATTATTTTATGCAAAAATCCTAAAGTATGAAACATACAGTAAAGATTTTGTTACCATGTATTCATTAACAATTAAATAATATCCTCCTAATTTTTTAAAATTGTTACTGAAAGTTGTTTCTGAGATACTAGAACAAATGTCTTCAAAAATGCATTTTTTCAGAAATGGGCGTTAAAGTGAAATTTATGTAAAATCACTGTTTTTCAACCTTTCTCTTAGTAACAACCAGCTTCATAGCTTGATTCATCATACTAACCGTAATGTAAATAATAATAATAATAATTTAGGTATTACCTAAATTATTACTATTTGCATTATTTTCTGCCGATAAACACGTTCGTTCCGTTGCCAATTTCGTTTTCGAAGTACTTTGAGGTGAATCATTGGTAGTACTAACGCATGGTTGTGGATTGTCATTTGCAGGTAAATCAACCTCATCACCATCGTTTTTTGACGCTTTACTTTATTGATTGCCACGAAACGAACGTGACTTATAAACAGTTTTTCTTCTTGTCGTAATTATCTAGAAATAATCAAAGTTCAACGCTCGAGGAACCTAGCGGTCAACTCCGCAATCACAAGTAGAGAAAACAAGTTTCCCGCGAAAATGTCGTGCAGATGAAGGGACAAAGTAACGAAAAATATGTTAAAATAGTAAATTTTACAATGGTGATACATCATTTTACTCAGGAAACTAAATATTTCGAATTCGATTCAGATCTCTGCTTTATGACTCCCATTAAGGCGGGATCTTGACGGGGCACTTTAATTTTACCGAGCATCGGTTAGCGTTCTTTTACATGCCACAAGAGTGATATGGCTACTGTGAATGTTGGTTTTAAATCTACTACAATGGGAATAGAATTTACGTTTTAATGCTTCGACGAAACACTTATTTCTGATAGCATTAAAACCAAGGCGTGTTCAAAAAGTTCGTACTGCCCTAAAAATATCTCTTTTTTTTCAAAATAAAATTTATTTTTAAATGAAATGCCATTTCTTAAACAATTTTGTCTGCAATGTTGCCACCATTGTTCAAACATTCGCAGTAGCGAGAAACATTATTTCCCCCCTTCTTAGAAACTTGCCGCTAGCGCTGACAGCCACTGTTGATCATCCGTTTTTGAGGAAACTGTGCTGTGATTTATGGAAACACATCACAAAGCATTCTTATTGTAAACCGTCTGTTCGCACAATTTTTTTCTTTCACTTTCAACAAAACCATCATTAGCAACAGATGACCGCACACTCCATGCTTAGTCATGCACATTCGTTACTCGAGTTTTGAATCGTTTAACGCCCTTTTATCACTCTTTCAATTCTCATTATATTCTCACCGTACATCTTTACCAGTTGACAAAGAATTTAAGCTGGCTTAACATTTTTGTAAGTATAAAACCGCATTACAGGACGCACTTTGCAGCTGGCGGGCTTGGAAATTGTCTTATACATTTTAAACACATGTATCACCATCTGGCTAATGGTGCCAGTGGAAAGACAATGTGTGCATTCTTGGAACTGCAACACTAGCGCTGCGGTGTCAATAGAGCGAAGCGATTCTTACATTCATTCAAACGATCAAGCACGACAAACCAGGAGTTGCAATTTATTTTCAGTCAATTTGTAAGACGAAGAATTGTTGACAATGATTCTTGGATTAAGAAGCAGCAGTAAACCATAATGATATGATTTGAAAGATGATTTCACAACCAAGAAAAACAATAGAACGTCGAGAAAACGTATCTCGAATTCGTTTCAAGAACAAGTTCTTCATGGAATGATATCGTTACTCTTTTAAATTCCAATATCTTTGCTTTTGTATCCTCCATGGAAGTTGTGAAAAGGTGATTATGATGTTTGATTTGAAGAAGCACCAAACGTGAAATGGAAGACTGAAAAACTGTAGAAAACCCAAAACATCTGCGACGAAATCGCATTGTTTACTTCAGTATTCAAATGGAGTGACTGTGATCGATACTCTCGTATAAAGGGAAAGAAACCTGTCGATATTAAGATCACCACGTTGTTACTTCATGTGAGCCTGCGCTCATGGGAGTTCGTAAGCTCCTGGTGAATCCTCTTAATGACATCGGGATCTTAGAGTAAACTAAAGTTATTCATTCTATGCAAACTATCTATCTACAATAATTACATCTTGAGTATGTTCAGAAGCTGCTATACATCGAACATTTAGCATCTTAAGTATCTGGCGGAATTGGCTTGTACTGGGATTTGAATTTCACGTAATGGTCTAAGGTGAGTGTTAATAACAACTACTTTTTTGTATATCAGCATTATAAACGATCTTTTCTGTTGCAAATGGAACAAGGAACGAATCTTTTCTGTTGAAAATACGCGAGACGTGACAAGAAAGTTGTTTCGCAAAATTAAGTTTCCCTTACAAGTTTATAATGCTGTTATACAAAAATAACGTATGCAACTCGTTTATAATGTTGCTTTATTGAATTCGTACAAATTTGAAAATTTGCTCCTAACGTCATTCGTTTGCAAAACATGTTCTCATGCATTAAACTTTAGATTATAAAGTAATTGTATAAACAACTATTAAGTTTGCGTTGCGGCATTATCGAGAATAAAGTTTTAAATTTTGAAAACCGAACTTATTATATAGTTTGGTCACTTTCAGCCTGGAGGAATTTCTGAGATGCGCGAATGCCTGTTTCCGCTATCCTTCGTGCACCCACCAGTCAGCCTCGGTGACGATTTGTACTTGGGCCGTGCCGTGCAGGCTACGCCCCGATGCCCTGGCGCTCCAGCGGCCGGCGGCCCTTCGCCATCTGAGCAAGCACCTTGTTTACGGAAGACGTACAGCCTAAATACAACATGGTTACGTTGTGGTAGGTCAGACCCTCAGCCCGAACATCTGCGCTCCTCTCTTCCTCCTTTCCCCCCGGGGTCGGGGATCTGAAAGGGCTTCTTTGCAAAAGGCCATCTTGCCATCCCACCTTCTGCTCGCCCTCCTGCACACCCGCACACCCAAATACACCCACCCGCCCACCCACTCACTCACCCACCCATCCGCCCGCCCGCCCACCCGGTCGCCAGCCCGCCCACCCACGCAACCTCACCCAATCGCCCACTCACCCAGGCACCAAACTTCCCACTCACACCCTTACCCTCCTGCCCACCAATATGTTTCCGCCCGCCCGCCTTCGACGCCTTACCACCCTCGCGCTCGCCCACCCACCCATTCACCCACCCATCCACCCACCCATCCACCCATCCGCCCGCCCGCCCGCCCGTCCAATCTCACCCAATCGCCTACTCACCCAGTCACCCAACTTCACACCCACACCCTTACCCTCCTGCCCACCAATATGTTTCCGCACGCCCGCCTTCGCCGCCTTACCACTCTGGCGCTCGCCCACCCATCCACTCGCCCGCCCGCTGATCTTGTCTCCCTGAGGCCGCGAGCCGGACCTCTCCGCCAGGCACCGCATTCCCCCTCCCGTGCTGCCGGGAGCAGCTGCGCCCTATCTGCGCCCGCTGACAGCCTCTTCTGCCGCCCTCCCCCTCCCCCTCCCCCTCCCCCTCCCCCTCCCCCTCCCACTGCCACAGATATCGCACTGCGCAGCCCCTCCGCGAGTTGGGGCGGAGTTTCTGGATCTCGTCCGTCGACGCGAGGAAGGGAACTGTTCCGCACTTCCCGGATATCAGGAGCTGCCCGATTATTGCTATTGTTTCCCGTCACTAACCTTCTCTGACGCTAGTAATCATGCCAAAAACTTTAACATGCACAGCACGGACGAAACTGATGACCCTATCAGTTCATTCGCCCGGAATCACTAACAATCAATCAATCAGCGACACAAAATTTGAATAAAAGAATCAAAATCATAATTTTGGTAATTTTTGTTAATATTTTTTCTAATAAAATATTATTGTTGGTTTAAAAATATAACGTATTTATTATTTTTATTGAAAATTATTCACAATAAATTATAAATTTTACAATTTTTACATTAATTTCACCCATTACATAATCTCTCAAACTTTCGATCATTTTTCAGGATCCTCTTAACTATTTTGTACGTCCGACATACAATAGACGAACAAAGTTTGCAATATTGTCTCTTGAGAATATCTTTGCAAATGAATTTTTTAATGAACCGTTACTATTCATATTTCAAAAATTTTTCGTATGAATTTTCAAATTTTTCAGCCTATCAATCCGGTGGAAAACCTTTCTCGAACCACTGACAAATATCTGCTGCGAAAACATGTCCGAAATCTGAAAATCAATGCATGCGTGCTTGAATGGCACCTTCTCCGGTTAATGCCTATCGAAAAGTCGACAAGCCCGGAGGCGATCCAGCCGTTATGTCGGCTATGGACGTCCATTGTCCTGCTGCGGACAATAGAACTCATCCAGGAAACGGCTCCTCGTACAGGTGCTTGGCAGCGAGCCAGACCAGCGCCGTTCAGAGCAACGAACTCGTTCCTCCGTGGCCTTTGGCGCTTCCCGCGACCCCGCCGCCCCCGACGCTCCCTAATGCTCTCGGCTCTCCCCTCCTCTCTTCTCTACCTTCTCCTCTCTGCTGCCCACTCGTCTTTTTCCCTCCTCACCCCCCCTCTTCCACCCCACTCCTCCAACGTCCTCTCTCTTCTACTCTCACCGCTCCTCTCCCCTCTCCCCCTCTTTCGTTCCTCTCCCCTCTCCCCTGCTCATTTCCCCTCCTCTTTCCTCACCCCTCCCTTCTCTTCTCACTTCTGCTCTCCCCTCCCCTTTCCTTCTTTCACCTCTCGTCTCCTAGCCTCTCCCCTTCCCTCTTTCCTCGTCTCACCACTCCTGACTTATCCCCTCTCCTCTCCCCTTCTCTCTCCTCTCCCCTCCCCTCCCCTCCCCTCCGCTCCTCCACACTCCCTTCTCCTCGACATAGGGATTCAGCATTCTCAATCCGTTTTCCGGCCTGGCCCTGCCCGTATCGCGTGAGTGAGCTAGGAGCCATCATTGCCCAAGCGGCAGCGACTGTTATTACCCAAGCGGCACCGGACGAGGCTTGAAGCCCCGACGGTGGCTTTTCTCGACATTCGCTACATGGCCTTGTAGGCCACTAATATCGGTAGTTTTTCGTAGATTTTCCTAGTAATACCAAATGAATTCCTCAACAGAACCCTACCAACGACCGAATGAGTGCATTCCTTTCTCTTCCTTGCCCTTCCCTCTCCCCCCTTTCTCTCCGTCTCTCTCTCTCTCTCTCTCTCTCTCTCTCTCGGACACACACACACACTTGTGTAAGGAAAATGATGCAACAAAAAGTTGGAACCTATCGGAGAACTACTTGGGAGCGAGAGGGGTTCCCCATTGGTAAATGACAACGGAAGGGGAAAACCTACAATCTGAATTATAGGTCTTCATAATATCTAATATGAATATCAGCCATATAATTAAATGATTCGAGATGTAAAATATATATTTTTTAAAGTTTCATGTTTCATCAATATTATTTTTTGAAAGTTGTATTAATTGTTACAAGTCTCATCTAGGAATTACCTCAGGTTTTTTGCTACCTTAGACGTTTTTATATTTAGTTTAAATGAGCGTAATAGTAAATGAATGTTTTATGACTTAAGAGTTATTGAAATATTTTTTCAAAACATTGGAAGACAACAAAATATCGAGAAATTAAAAATAAATTATTTATCACATAATTATAATTGTGTGTAATACGTTTTATTGATAAAATTTCCTAATCCAATTTTAAGATATTAATTTTTGGTAACATTAACATAATTTTTTAAACAAATTGAATGATTATATTTTGTTTTAAAAAAATTGTTATTGTCAAGGAAAGTGATTGCCTTAAAATTAGATTTGTAAACTTTATCAATAAAATAGAAATAAAGTAGTATACAAGAAACTACCGAGCATTAGAAATACTGATTTTCTACCACATTAGATTTCACAGACCTAGGCAACTTCAGCTTTGCTGCCGCTCTTCCTTGAAGAACTGAAGCGGCATTATACTCCGATTTAAACATAGCTGCACTTGAGATGAAAAGAAAGGGGAACATTTTTATCCAATCGGGAGCTCTAATACCAAAAATTTAAATTGTAACGAAGCTTCAGATTGAATGTCAACGCCCCTCTCTCCTTTCAGCTCGAGACCTTCAAGCGCCACTAGGTTTAATCCGGAGTAGAGAGTTGAATTTCTGAATCACGTTTCCTCCCCTTTAACCGGAAGAGGTGGATCAGTGCATCAACTGATGTCACTGCAGTAACTGACAGGGAGGTCGTAGGGCTCCACTGCTGTGACAGGACTGCTTTAGACACTATCTTGTCAGCTAGGTAGAGTTCGGTCGCTGTCTGAAGGAGAATTCTAGCGGACGGCTACTCTGATCGGTTGTTTTCCTGATCAACACCAGGCAAATGCCGGAGCAGTACCCTCGCAAACTGTCACGGACCACGCGCGATCTTTCCTTCCTCTTCCTTGTCCTATCTTCGCCCTTACACACACGTACATGCAGTACACTCCCACACATGCCGGAAGGCCGGTCGGGAGCTTAGAGCTTGTTCCTGCTGGCGTGGTGCCCCGCCAGGTCAGCGCCGGATCTCGCCATCAATCGAGAGAAGATCGCCGCTACCTCCCGAGGGGAAACATGCACTACAGTTACGGCACTAATAACCTCATTAGGTGACGCGATCGGAATCACAACCAATCAACCAAACCTTCCTTCTGCGTCACCCCCATTACTTCCGGATCCCCTTCTCGGTCGCTCCCACCGGAGCGCGTGTGCACTTACTGGGGATTAAACGGACGGCGGAAAATTGTTGACTGTGGCGCGGCGCGGCGCGGCGATGTGATAACTCTGAAATACGGCTGGGCCACACCAAATACAGAGCGCGCCCCGTGCCTTCTGTAATTCCGAGTCGGAAACTCGAACAATAGCCTAGGAATCCGATCACCGGCCCTTCTCGATAAAGCTGTCAAAAGTTTTTCCAATCTCGTGCGCCGAGAACGCGGCTCGCCATCGATCACATGCTGGAGATCGGTTCGCGCGAGAGCGCAGCGAGCACGGATATGCACTTTTTTATCGTTACGTCTACTGAGATACTGCATGCTGATTCGCATCGTGTGTTCTCTAGTCGTATCTAAAGATGAACAGGGTCAGTCGACGGAATATTACCAGGAAAATGTATGAACGGAGCTGTACAAGAAATATCCATTCGTTATCGTCGGAAGTATTCACATTCCACAAATGAACTGTCGGAGTCATAAAAAGTCGTTTGAGGTTTCAGAGAAATAAATGGACATTAAAGAAAGACGCGAAATATTAGACTTATTAAAACTGAATAGAGTTATACTAGTTAATGGATATTTGTCCGTGATTAGTAATTCTCATCAGTGCGGATGTCTGACAGTTGACTGATCCCAGCGGAAGTTCACCTGTTATACGCAGTAGCAGTTCCAGCAAACCTGTCGAATCATTCACATCCGCGGCAGCGTGAACAGCCTCATACTCCACACGTGCCGGCTGACCCCATTCCACTGCACTCGCCTTGGGAGATCAATGCTGTTTGCTACCCAAAAGGGCATGGAATGGAGTAGTCTACTTTAGGCGCCAGACCAAATTTTAGAACAAATCAAGAAACATTCGATATATTTAGGAATTAATCCTACACGAATTTAAAAATATATTACACACATTTTTTGAAACTTTCTGTCAAAATATTTTCAGTATATGAGGTACGGCAATGTAATATAATCGGAGCATTTTCTACAGTTCCACAATATGCACGTACCGTTCCACAATGGGAATCTAGACAGCCCCGTCCATTTTTATTAGAATTGCTTCAACATTTTTTGCTCCAGTTCATTCACTTACGAGTTCGAAATCACAGCTGTTATGTACAGCGATGGATGAAGAAGGAAACTCGCGAGAGTAGTTTGTAACATTTATTCCGAGACACACTACGCATTTTCCCTTACCTCATGTGTCCTAATCACTCCTCAACAAAAATAAAACGGGTTTAGGTGGCTCGAGACATCAACGTACGTCGCAGTAGCACCTCTGATCGGAAGGTTCTAGGGTTCGATCCCCGACATCGACAGGATGTTCGACACTAGCTTCTCACCTCGGTCGAGTTCTGTCGCTGTCTGGAGGGCAATTCTTGCGGCCGGCTGCTCTGATCCGTAGTTTTTTCGTGGTTTCTCCGGTCGATACCAGTCGAATCCTGGAGCAGTATTTTAAGAAGAGGGCCACGGATTACGCGGGATATATCATCTCTTCCTTGTGCTATCCTCACCACTCACACACCTACACTTACATGTACCACACTACCAAACACTTTGACTAGTCGATAACCTAGAGCTTGTCCTGGGCGGTGTCACGCTGGTAGGAGATACAAGCTAATGGTTGGGAGAACCTCGCGTAGGTAGGCGCCGGTTCTCTGCATCCAGCTAGGAAAGATCTTTGACACCTCCCGCGTTGAAAACACGCACAGCACCTCCGGGACTAATGATCTTAGACGTTGACGCCGCTTGAATCGCTAAGCAATCGAAGGAAAATGAATGAAACTGGAGCTGCGCGTTGCTGTCCGCAAGGGCTGGCGCGGGCGAGGACCGAGGGGGGGGGGCGGGGGCGAAGGGGGTGTGGGGGGGAGGGGGCGTGGGGGCGCGAGGATTTACGAGGCCGCCGCGTGCGCGCCGCGTGATTCGGCCGGCGACCGTGGCGCGCCCCGCGGCGCCGCAATGCAACGCACCGCGGGGGGCGCCCTCGCCCTCGCCCTCGGCGCGCCGCGCCGCGCCGCCCCGCGCCCAATCAACTGCCGCGCGGGGCGCGGCCCAGTTCACGTGCAACCCGCCAGCCAGCGGCTGACAGCTTCTGGGTGGATGTTTGTGTGTGACTTCCGGACACCCCGCGTCGCAACATAAGATCCGAATAAAATTAGATTGTGATTGACATTTTGTAGTCACGTGACGAAGCCAACGTCGTAACCAAGCGAATCAAAAGTTTCGGCATTCGCATATTGTTGTCATGTAAAATTAGGAAACAAATGTTACGAGCAAACAATAGTTAGGAACAACAGTAATAAACGTCAGGAACAAACTTGTTTCAAGTATCTTAACATTCCTTTCTTCTGTTTGCTTGGTTGGTTGAGAGCACGTGGTAGAGCGCATTGTATGCGGCAGCGCAGCATCTCTCCACACCCAAATGTCACCACTTCTGACCTGAAGATCACCACGATAAGATGGTCAAAATGTCGACATCACTGCTGTAACTTACCAATCGTTTGTTGGTCGTATGTCCTGCCTAGCAAGAAGAAAAGGTTTGGGGGAACATGAAATAAGCAGAAGAGAAGCGCACTCGTAATCACCAACAGTCAATCAATCAATGTAGCAACCAACCAACCAACCAGCCAGCCAGCCAGCCAGCCAGCCAGCCAACCAACCAAGCAGCCAACTAACCAGCCAACTAACCAGCCAACTAACCAGCCAACTAACCAGCCAACTAACCAGCCAACTAACCAGCCAACTAAACAGCCAACTAACCAGCCAACTTACCAGCCAACCAACCAACCAGCCAGCCAACCAGCCAGCCAACCAACCAGCCCGCCAACCAGCCCGCCAACCAGCCCGCCAACCAGCCCGCCAACCAGCCCGCCAACCAGCCCGCCAACCAGCCCGCCAACCAGCCCGCCAACCAGCCCGCCAACCAGCCAGCCAACCAACCAACCAGCCAGCCAACCAGCCAATCAACCAGCGACGCTACTCTGCTCTCGACGCGGCGTGACTTGGGCAGCCGAGAGCCTTCACACGACTCAGGCCGCGGCAGCCTACAATTTTCCTTTCTTTCCAATCGCCAACATTCGCGACGCGACGCCGGCGGCGCGCGTCCGGTCCCGCGGCGCCGCAGTGCACCTGGCGGCGCGCGCTCCTCGGCTGGGAATGCGCGCGGAGCCGCTGCGCTGTTCATATTGAAATAGTCTGCATAGTTGCTGCGCCAATCCGCGCGCCTTGCGGCCGGGCGGCCGTGCAACGCAGGAACGTTCCTCGGAATTTAGAAGATGGGGGGGGGGGGAGAACAGCCGAGGAAGGGGGCGCGTGTGGGGACGGAAGTGGGGGGAGGCGACGACGTAGGAGTGAGCAAGGAAACTGCAATTTGAAGGCTGGAGGTTGGACAGCCGATGTTACTTACATATTGGGACGTTTAATGAAGAACACTGAGAAAAATAATAAATATTTGTACTGTAATAAGTTTTATGTATTCCCATTGTTCAATTTGACACTTCATTATTTTTGTTCTCCGAGTACTCAAGAGTTAAAGTTTATTACACAAAAGAACATTCATTTCTTCACGAGTGTATGGATTTTTAATGGCCTGTTGATAATGAATTCTATTGTAATTCGCAAGGATTATGTGCAGTTTGTGTGCAGTATTTATCTCACAACATTAATGCCGTATGGCCTGAATGAGAATATTTCCAAACATTTACCAATGATCGGAAGGCGTTGAACGGAAAGCTGCCCGAAATAGTGACCGCTTATCTCTCATAGCTAGTCTTATAAAAGGGAGATTCAGCGGAATGATACATTGGTAGATTTAATTACAGTGACAGTTTTCTTTGGGTTTAGAATACAAAATACTGTAAAAAAGAGATTGATTCATGTATGTATAGTATTTCTGCTTGAATAAATAAGTCTGAAATGAAGATTCAGAGAAAAATCGAAAACTTCACATATAATTCTAATCCCTTTCGCCATAAATTCTTCACCGGAATTCTTATCTGTCCTCCATCAAGAAGGTCAAGCCAAATGAACGTATTACAACTGCACCACAAATTGCTCCGAATGCGAATATTTTTGAGATTAGATTTGTGCCCAAACGGAGCAAACATTGATTAGAACAGAATAATCACGGCATACTGACTTGATATTGAGGAGGTTCGTTCAAGATTTGCATTTTCTTCTTTGAAAACCTTTTTAATTCAGGGTTCGCATATGACGTTTGTTTACCGCTGTAAGAGATTGCCTGCGTCGTGCTTTAATAAAACCGCGCACGCGCTTCCAGAAAATCCGCTCGCCGCGCGAGTAATTTTGCTTTCGCCAGCGCAGCCGAACGCCGCACTCGATCCTCCGATACCGGAACCAATACCCGCGGGCGGCGAAATTCGGCGGCGTAGAGCGAGGGGCGCCGCTCCTCCTAGAGCAGGCACGTCGAAGCGCGCCCGCGCCCGCCACTCGCCCGCCACTCGCCCGCCACTCGCCCGCCACTCGCCCGCCACTCGCCCGCCACTCGCCCGCCACTCGCCCGCCACTCGCCCGCCACTCGCCCGCCACTCGCCCGCCACTCGCCCGCCACTCGCCCGCCACTCGCCCGCCACTTGCCGGCCACCCGCCCGCCACTCGCCCGCCACTCGCCCGCCACTCGCCCGCCACTCGCCCGCCACTCGCCCGCCACTCGCCCGCCACTCGCCCGCCACTCGCCCGCCACTCGCCGGCCACCCGCCCGCCACTCGCCCGCCGCCCGCCCGCCACTCGCCCGCCACTCGCCCGCCACTCGCCCGCCACTCGCCCGCCACTCGCCCGCCACTCGCCCGCCACTCGCCCGCCACTCGCCCGCCACTCGCCCGCCACTCGCCCGCCACTCGCCGGCCACCCGCCCGCCACTCGCCCGCCGCCCGCCCGCCACTCGCCCGCCACTCGCCCGCCACTCGCCCGCCACTCGCCCGCCACTCGCCGGCCACCCGCCCGCCACTCGCCCGCCACTCGCCCGCCACTCGCCCGCCACTCGCCCGCCACTCGCCCGCCACTCGCCCGCCACTCGCCCGCCACTCGCCCGCCTGCGCAGTCCGGCGCTCCTACAGGTACGGCCAACTTCCCCTCACTCCGCTCTTACTTCCCCTTAAAATCCAGAAATGGGTGAACATGCGCAAGATGAAGCGACGTGAGGCGGAGAAAAATGGCTTGACACAGAAATATACTTACCAGATTTCTTCTATCAAATAACCCAGAACTGTTATGTTTATATTCTTCTATGCGTATTACTATTTGATGTTTATTTTCTTACTAAATTCTCCCTGATATAAACTTCTTGATAGCGTAGCAAAATTTGCATGGTTAGACGGAAGAGCAGACCCGATAGCCCAACTCTCGGTGCGTCAAATAAGTCATTAACTAACAGAAATATTGATAGAAATGCCATGGAGACATGTAATTTCCTTGTATCAATAATATAATAGGCGCTGAACTTATTTAAAAGTTTATGACTTACAGAACTTCAAAAACTAATTAGGAATTCTTTACCTAAGCATGTAAATAAATACACATTGCAGGTTCAGTTTGTTATTAGACAAATCTATTACAATATTATGTGAAATGAAAATGTGAATGTACATCAAACATGATTCGTATGATAGAAACAGTTACTTGAAATGCGTGTATCTACCATAGAACCTGAGAATACGTATTGAGCATCTCTTTTACCCAGTCTCTCTGTCTGTGATATTCCAGTCATACACACAGTATACATTCATACAAAGTAATACATACCCTGCATGTCAATGACTTACAGAGTTTCAAAACCAAACCAAAACTTTCCAGTGTCCTCAAAGGTCTCCTATTCATCTGATTTACGGGATTTACAAATGGAACGATGTATCTATTCTGCAGCTTCTAATTTCTCCACACAGCAGAAGATACAAAAGAGAGTAACTTACGGGTTTTAAAAATAACCGATTTCTTTGTGTGTACATTGTAATTTTTGATGAAGTTTTAGTCTAATAGATTTTTTTCAATTCCAAATTCAATTATGCCTTATTTTCCGCGGCTCAGGCCATGTCTGCTCTTACACCTGACCATACAAATTCCGCAATGCTCCTTTCACCGTCTATTCCGCAGATTTCAGTCACTTTAATATTTTTAATCAATAGAAATTTTGAAATGAACTTGCATTTCATATCGTTGAAAGCTGAGAAAAATCAGTATTTAAATTTCCAGACAAAGGTATTTCACTTAAGATAAAATGTGAAATACACCTCTTATCCAATTCAGGGCTTTTCAATAAACGACGGCCATTGTGTCGCAGGCTCTGATACCATTGCAATGCCTCTGACAGGGAGGTCCTATTGTTCTAGACTCTACACTAACGACATAAGCCACGACCAGCAGCCGTCTAGAGGAGAATTCTAGTTGCTGTCTGCGCTCATCGGCACTTTTCAGTGCTTTCTCCGATCAATTGTTTGCCCAAGCCAATGATTTTATCCTTTCAGTATGTCCTTTAACATTTCTAATTATTTATTTGTGTGTTTTTGTGGTATATCTATCAGAAAGTATAATAAATTCAAAGGAGAACTTTGTCACCTTGCTCTATATTTTACCTTCAGTTTTGTTTGAGAGTCCGTTTTACTAAACTCATGTCAGCAATAATCACACGAAGATCACGGCGTGAAAATTCACATCACAATGAAAAATATAATTTCAAAAAGTCAACTAGTATCCTTAAACTAATGTAATACGAAACTTAAAAAATGGTAAAATCAGTACGTTTTCTGATGTATTAATTTCATTGTCAAGTTTTCCAAAATTTGAAAATTTGCAGCCATTCTAAAGGAGCGAAAAACAGCGATAAGATAATTCATTTCCTGCCTGCACTTTTATTGCACAGTACTGATTTTCGTGTATTTGTAAATTACGCTAACATTTGTGTCACAAACGTGGCAGGAAGGAAATATTCACATAAAGAACAACAGTAACTTAAAATCGAGAATTATTTATCTTTTATCTTCAATTAATTTTCTATCACATTTGCATGAAATTGCAGTACATTATAGCGGAGAACAATCCACCGAGCCAGCACGCGTGTTACAAGCAAGACAAACAGCTGCTGCTGACTGGTTTAATTTGTTTGGAGGCAAAAACTCCCAGAGCAGAGCTTTGCTCAGCGGCGATTATCAGGAGTGAGATCAGTGAAAGAGAACCGACAGCAAAACTGCCTACAAAAAAAGAACTAACACTAACTCCCTATTAGGAGACGAAAGAAAATGCGTGCAACGGTAACCGGGAGAGATGGCTCAACTGATGTCAATGCAGTGCCTCTGAACGGGAGGGCCTAGGTTCTAGTCCCGACGGTAGCAGACTCTTTTTTTTGACCCTAGCTTGACAGTTAGATCGAGCTCAGTGGCTGTCTGGAGGAGAAATTTAGCGGCTAGCTGCTCTGATCGGTAGTTTTCCGCGGTTTCTGTAATCAACACCAGACGAAAGCCGGTGTTGACAACTAACAAACGGGCCCATGACCGCGTGTGATCTTTCCTTCGTCTTCCTTATCCTATCTTCACCCCGTACTTACACACTTACGAGATCTACATTGTAAGACACGCCGGGAGACCGGTCGGGAGCGTAGAGCTTGTCCCGGCTAGGACGCTGCCCCGCTGGTGGGAGATGCCTGGGCGGGGAAAACCCCGCCAGCCGACGGATCCCGCATTCCGGCGGGGGAAGATCACTGTGACCTAGAGGACAAAAACATGCACTACACTTACGGTACTAACAATCTCTTAGTTCACGCGTCCAGAATTACTAACGATCAATCATGAGCCAAGCTATTTTTGCTCCGGAAGAATATTTATATTCTTTTTCTGATATTACAATGTCTCAATTTCTCCGTCTAAGTGTAGTGCTCAACAAATTTTTTAAATATATACTTGCATTTCGAATAACATTTAGATGAACTGGAGTTAGAAACTATACTTAATCCGCCGCATTGTGTAGAATCACCAACCACGAAAGCATAAAATTCGTAGCATTTTAACTGGATTAAGAACAACTCCACCTGAACTTTCTCATGTCAAAATATCCAAAAAAGAAATGTCCTAATTGTAAATATATATACTCGTATAACCACGTCTTTACACCTATTTGTGTATTATTTAACCATTATGTCTCATAAAGGGCAATTGGCCTCGGAGCCGTTTGATACTGATGTTCGTAGTGACTTCGCGTAGTTAAGGAGCTGGCGACACCGGTTTTGCTGTGGTGGCGATTCAGTAGAACCACCCCATTTGCCTGGACGGCCGAAGGAAACCACGAAAACCCTGGTCAGAATGGTCGGCAAAAGGATTGAACAGGCACAAGGATTGAACCTGGGTCTCCCGAGTGCAAAGTCAGCGGTCTCCTCCCTGTGCCATCGCTCTCAGTTCACAGCTGTTAATAGAGGGCAAAAATTACCTACACAAGATAACAATATTTACTGACTATATAAAGAATTATTTAAATGGTCCTCGTCATTACGATTTTTTAAATCATCGAGGTACTTATTTTAATATGAGAACATTATTTATAACCACTTCTTTGTACTATAAAATTATAGTAAAACATAAGTGCATTATTATATGCGAATGTACCATTATGAATGGATAAATGTAAAATTAAGTTAAAACATTGCACAACTGTAGAATATAATTTAGATCTTGATAGACCCGTTCGTCGTCCCTATTTTATCAATTTTAAATGTTTACAGACTTCGAATTAAGTAATGAAACTTACACTAGTTATCGTTGTGCCTAATTATAATGTCGTAGTCACATACACAAAAATGTTGTTACCCCTTGTGGACTTCAAATGAGATACACCTTTACTTTGCAATGTGAAACGACAAAATATCACCATGTTTGATTTGAGGTTATATTATATCGACTCGTTTTTTGCTCTTTTCAGGTTACAGAATGGGTTCTAAAATAATTTATAGCAAATCTATGAAGAATATTTACACCAGAAAATTGTATTGTTTGATTGTTGTCTTCCCACTAAAAAAATCATTTAGTTTAGGTAAGAATTGATCTCACTCGATAATCTGAAAATATGACATATGTGATTAGGGAACCAAATTTATGACTTAAGCACCACCATCTGAAGCTGTAGAAACAAATGTACAGAGTATAACAAAAGAGTGAGTTATTTCACAATTATTTATGTTTCATGGAGTATGCAAATTTCATCATCTTCAAACGTTCTTCAAATACTGAATTTTCTTTTCTATGTTTAACAATCTTATGAATTAGCAAAATGAGACATGGAGGCTGTGAAAAGATCAGACATTTATCTAGGAAGGTTGGTTACATGGTTTGCGGTTCAAGCTGTGCCGAACTTTGCTGCTCCCTATTCAGCCCAGCGCAGTTACAATCTATCGTCGACTGCATCAGCCAACGCTGACGCTATTTCTGCATCTTGATTTTGAAGTTTGGCGTTGCCGCTACGGGGCGCCCGCAAGCAACATTTTGATTTCAGGTTTCCTATTCTAGTTTATGCTCGTCTAAATTGTTCTTTTTTTTTTGAAATGCTGTAATTTTTTGGCAAACTGGCACGCTTTTAAAATTTGCTGCTGTAGAAAGGGGTTGTTGCATAGTCGATTGCGATGAGAAGTGTGTAACGTGCTAACTCGGGTTTTTGTTTTCGCAGTTGGGGAACAAGGTACGTTTATACACACTCGTTGGCCACTCCTCCCACAAGGTATGTAACTTGACGTTGTTCTAGAACACGTAGACGCCCGTGCCACGCTGGCCGGCGGGACCCGCAGTTCCCATGCGACATGTTAGTGCTCAAAGACCAGACTTAGTGAAGCATGGCATTTCGTTTTGTAGGTTTTTTGGTACTTTGGTTGTTCTTCCGTGAAGAATGCTGAAGACGCTTGTGATAAAAAAAGTGGATTAGGAATTAATTTTCCACAGCTGTATACCAGGTATACTTTGTTTAAGAAAATGTAAAAAACATTTTAAATTAATTGTAATTTAATATAAAATGAAATTTAAAATTACTCTTTTTTAAAGTTATGAACGCATTTGTGCAAAGGTAGAGTAATTGTTTTATGAGTATTTATTTTGGAATTAAAATATTCCAGTTTTTGTGATGTTGCTGCGTTAAAATAGAATTCTGTTTTAAATTATTTCAAACATCACGAATGAATAATACCTATTTTTCTTTTTAAAAAATAATATGAACTCGTGTTTGTCCCATAGAGTATCTTATTTTGTTAAAATAACTTTCAGCCTGAGTGACAACCAGTTCTGAGACATCGACAAAATAACAAGCAATCTTAAAGTTTTGGAAAGACATTTTAATAATGTTTATTCGTTATCATATGTTAAACAAAAAATAATATTGCAATCATTTTTGTTGATGTTCGTCCCATACATGTTTTGTTTTGTGGGAAAAACAGTTGTAATCCACTTTTTATCATACAAAGTTTAAACGTTCTAAACTGAAGAATAACCATTTTTTGATATTATTTTGTTCGAAGACACGGGCAAAACCTTTCCAACAGATTCGTTCTACACAGGCATACCATAATAACCACAAAACTCCGTCACAAAGCAATAAGAGAGATTTTTTCCGAAAGAGTTGATATTTGAAAGGATGTATAAATAACTTTTGAAGTTTCGATAAAAGCATAACTTGCGACTCCAAAGGTACAGTATTACTAACACAAGACAGTTCTAGCACAATGCATTGAGTGTACTTACTGCACCGTGTGAAGTTTTGTTTCTCTGTACATACAGTTTTAAAGCGAAGCACAGTATTTTCTTTCTTTATCTCAGCTCGTCTTGCTCTCGTCTTTTCGCCCCACTTTTTAAACTGTTGCACGAACGTCACCGCCTCATTGTCCCACTCGGCGGCACGCGCTGGATTAGTTCTTTCTTCCTTTCTGCCTCTTAAGGACAGGCCCCTTCGAAATTTTGCACAGCGGACAACTGTTGCGATTATTTTATTTCATAAAAATTCAAATTCGATCTTACGTCTATGATTTCCCAGCCTTCAACGACGTTTTGAGAGCTTCTGCGCCCCCATCTTCTGGTCTAATCAAATAACACAATTCATATTAATTCCTAAATGTATAACTTAGCCCAAGTTGATTTCTAGATAATTAATATTTAAACACAAGATATCTAGAAATTATTAGCTAGAACTCAACTTGGGCTAAGTTATACATTTAGGAATTCAAATGAATTGTTTTATTTCAATAGACTTGAAGATGGCGGCTTAAAAGCTCTTGAAACGTCCTTCAAGACCGGAAAAACGTAGAGGTAAGATTAAATTTGTATTGTTATGAAATAAAATAACTAGAAGAATTGTCAGCTCTGTAAAATGTTATTGAGGCCTGTTGTTAAGAGAAATACCATAAGAAGACTATAAAATTGCATAATACTTAATTTCTGCCTTTCCGCTCCGCGAGAGTATTTGTTTTCCCACTGGCTACTGCCGCAGACAATCACGCCTCTCGCGAATCTGTTGGAAAAGCTTTTGACGTCGTCGGGCTTGGCTCACACAACCCCATGCATTTAAATGTCCACCACCACTATCGCTACCACCACCATCACCATCACCACCACCACACCACCACCACCACCACCACGCTCTAGCTCACTAGAAACATGGTGCAGATTGCCACGTTCACCTGTCCAACCACCACCGTGTAGACCATCAACTCACCTCCAACCCACCAACCACCCAGCCATTCTGTCACGCAGTGGCGCGCGCGCTCCCCTGGCTCAGTAGGCTAGTCTCTCCTCTCCGCCTCCGCGCTGCGCCCCGAACAGCGCACATGGGTAGCAGGTGGTCCCCGCAAGGCAACTGCAGCGACGGCTCCACTCTTCGCAAGGTCACATCAACATCTAGGTCTTTAGCGACCACGATTGCATTGAACGGTATGGCTACTGTGAAGATGACGTGATGTGGTGATGATAGCGGGTGAGATGACGAACACAATGCAACCCTGCTCGAGGCGGAACGCGAACCCGCAATCCTTGAGTGCGAGATCGCCACTGCACTAGTGCCTTAGCGATCTCGGCCACCGGACCGGCCTCCCGACTCCTCTTGCTCGCAGATTTGTACTGGCAAAGAGGTGCGTTCCAATGGGTGATGTGTGTGGACAACGGTATACGATGTACTAGGTCCTTTTAGAAGCTTTTTTATTTTTCCTCAAACGACTCCATGTAGATGCTTGTTCTATTGCAATTAGTATACATAGTTAAAATAAATACATGCCGTATATTACGTAGTAGAAGCAGAGATATTGTGGTAGTCCATAATTACAAATTCAATATAGCGGAGGTATCAACTACTAAGTAGATTATTACAATATAAAAATGTTAATAAACAGTAAACTCAGCAACACACGTGTTTCGGGACTTCATCCCATTAATTATCAGTGGCTCCAAGTAACATGGATTACACACGTGGTAGGTCCGAAGTGCCTGCCTTCCAAGGACTTTGTACCTACCACGTGTTAAATCCATGGATAATACTTGGAGCCACTTATGATGGGATGAAGTTGTCCAGAAACACGTATATGTCTGAGTTTACTATTTATTAAAATTTATATTGCAATATTCTACTTTGCTGTTGACACCTCCGCTATCCTGAATTAATAAAATAAATACGTTCATTTTCTGTTTTATATTTGAAAATTGTTTCAGTCCCATACATATATAATATTGAAATGTTCAAGTAGCTGGTAAGTGAGACTTCAACCACAAAAAATAGTATCTCTTAAATATATTAACTATGCAAATGTCATTATGTCATCTTAATATTGACTTAATGAAACTGAGTTCGTTGTCAGTGTAAATTTGCATCACATTAAAATTAATTTTCTTGAAGTCTGAGAGTACTTGTAAGAAAATTAATTCTGGTGAAATATTATAATAAATATAAATAATTAAATAAATAATATCAATAAATATGGAAGTTAACTTTCTATGTGGATGACAGTGACAACAAAAAATGGAACATTTACATCTTCCTCAAATTGACATATTCTTGGCATCTTCCGCAAGCCTTGACCTTTAAATATAATGTTTTAAAGCAATCTTCTCTTAATAATTTCGGATATTCATTTTCAAAAGAATATTTGGAGTACTGGTTTTGGTAGACGAACGAAATGAGAACCATACATACGATAAACTTTAACGTCGTAATTGAGGTAAATTTTGCAAAACCTCATTTTTAAATTTTTTATCAATAATTAATTAAAAATAATTTTAAAAATAAAAATAATTTGAGAACACCACAAATTAAGCTATGATCTATATTTTTTTTTCAAAATGACCCCCTGAATTTAAAAAGTTATTTTTTAATTGTTGCAAACGAGTCATTTACTGCATATTTTACCTCAAGAGTTATTTATGAAATCATGTTTAACCCTAACTGAATTTAACTCATTAATGGCTACAAATATTTCCACACGAGGTTTTTCTCATAAGTTCAATTTTATTAACAATTGTTTCATCAATAGTATCATTTAAGTGGGAAGAATGCCTACCAAGTTTGTCATTAAGTACTTTTTATTATTATCCCCGACACAAAATCCTGAATACACAAAATAAAAATATTTAAAAGATATCCAAATAATGTCGAATAAGAATAACATTCAAATAGGGCCAAAAAGTCAAAAATAAACTGTTATTAAAAATGAGTCTGTTGTATTAAGGTAAAAATATTAAAATTTAATAAACAAGATAACAGACGTTAATGAAACAACATCTTTAAGATATTTTCATGAATATATTAAACTTAAATAACCAACCTTTGCGAGAACCATTCACACTTTAAACATTCAGTTCATATTTTTATCAGTACCGAACACAAGGGCACAAGGGCAAATCTGGCTCAAAGACGCCCCACTCGTCCACATCTTGCACGGGGAGCGGGAGGAAGGCGTGTGCTCTGCAGGGGAACGGTGGCGCGGCCGGTGGCTGAATGGAGCTTCGCCGCATTGTCGGCGCGACAAAAGACGCGAAGGTAAACAAAAGGCTCTCGATGAGGGCATAAAAATCTCCCCGCGGCCGCACACTCGCGCCGATAGCGGCGGCTTTTGGAATTAATCAGTCGTAACCCGACGCGTTATGAGTCTATCCCGCGAGGAAGGCTGACGACGTGCTGTAGACGTCAAGGTAAATGACGGGACTGGAATATTAAGAGACATCCACATGTTACTTTCATTTTCGGCTGATACGTTATAGCTTGTTATTGCCTTCGACATGGAGCTCGATATACTTACCTGGATGTGGTTACGAGGGAAATATTAAAACAGTTGAATGATGCTACATGTTTCCTTACGGAGGGAATTAGGAGAGGGAATTATGAAATTGAATTTTAGGAGGGAAATATGAAAAGACTCACCTTGTCAAGTTAACATCTTAATTGGTAAATCGGAATAAATAAAATTAGATAAAAAAATTAAGGAAGAAATAAAATTAAATAAATAAAAGGCTTTCGACGTCGGGCGTTTTCTCTCTGCTCGATCGTTTGACCACTTATAAAGCCATTGGTGCATAACTATTCTCACACTTCAGTACGAAAATAAAATTGCAAGGTGTAGGATTTAAATTGTTAACTACTTCCATCCCAGAATGACGGATTTTATTTTTCATGATCGATTGCTATTGGAAAATTCTCTTCAGATATAAACGATCGTTACTGTGGCATATATCCCATGGAACGGCTAAGAGCGTGCAATACAATAAAGTACAGAAGAGGGGGGACTGCAAATGGTAGGGACATCTACTTGGAGCTTTTTTGGCTATTTATCGTGCGGCGGATATTGCATGTAATTGCTTTTAAAATATTAATTACCGCCATTCCAGATTTTTCAGAGCTTCCACTTTCAATATTGATTGAGAGAACACTTCAAAAATACACTGTCGAATCGCGTCGCGTTATGTTCAAAAGACTGCGAGCGTGATGCTCGTCCAAAGAACTGAAGGATGATGGAGGTTATCGTTTTCCATGAGAAGCTTGAAATGCTTTTAAAATGTTTCCTATTGCAATACATATTCCAGATTAATTAGATTCTCTCTTTGTCAATATCTATTGTTAGATGTGAAATTGATACCGTTTGGGGCTATAGACAGTTCTCTTGAGAATTAATCAGAATAAATTACATTGTTGTGTAACATGCGTTCGATGAGCTTCAATGAGAGGGCTCAAACACAAAATACATTTTTTGATATACACACGCGCGTACGTACGCACGCACACACACACACACACATTCATTATAACCTTGTTAATGCAAACCCCACAAGTCCGAAATTTCGGATACTCCGAACAAAATTCGAGATAGGAAAAATAAACACAATAAAAAAATGCTTATTTATGGGGTAAAGAAAGTATTTTATAATTACTGTAGAACTGAACTAATTATTGAAACAAGTTGTAATGAAACGTTTATTGCACAGGTTCCTACGGTGTATATCAAATGCTTGTGTAACAGTAATTTTCACTTAGAGGAACTTGCCAAATCGATAATCTTCATTTGCTGTAGGGAATTTTATCTGCTTGATGATGCGATCGCAAGGCTACGTCACCGCTTTTTCACTTCGCAAGCTACGTTGCATTGCGTCTGGTAATCCTACAGATGGACGGTTTATTTTTTGGGATAATGCGAAAATTTCCGAATCCGAACAAGCCACACACTCAATTAGTTCGGAATAGCGGGGTTCTACTGAATACTACGTTTATGCTCGTTTGATCTTTTCGGCGGTCCATTTATTGAAACTTTTTGGCACCTAAAACTAGCTTTAAAACCTAAAAATTAAGTTATGATGCTTTCAAATACAGCTGTATGTTAGAGAGACTTTTATACAATTACATCTGTTTTGCCACGATGTGTGACAGTTTTCGAATAGAAGGCATGAAGGGGAAGTTCTCAAGAAAGAAATAATAGAATTATCATGTAAGGAAGTTCATTTATCTTTACTCATATTTATTTGCCTTCCCCCGCACCTGCCTGTACCAGCTGTAATCTTATCATGCTGTGTATAGTCTGATACCTGATCAAAGTGTATATTATATACTCGTTTTGTTTTCACTATTCAATTCAATTGTTCTGTAAGGATTGTAAATCGAGGCTCACATTCCCTTTCTATTTGACAGTTCTAATAAACGTGACGTTTTAGTCACTTTATTTGTTTAAATTATGTGATTTTAATTTTTTGTTGGGTACAAATTCTTCTGAGAAAATTTGCTTTAGTGCTTCGCTTTGTAGCTGTTACAAATATGATGATCGTTTTGCATTTGGTAATTTGAATACTCTACGAAATATATTTGATTGATTTTAATATTTGAAGGGGGGTGCTAAGTAATGTCCAATTGTTCTCCGTAAAGAAATTTAATTAGTTCAATCAATTTCGGAACGCAATTTGGGCATAGTTACGATGTTAGTGGAACATTCACGGTATACAGATTTGTTTGATGAATAATTTCGCTATCTTCTGGTAATCATGTTTGTGAAACATCTTGCTCCTCGTGTCAAGAGCAGACACCAACAATAAACATTAGAAACTTCGCTGATGAGGTCAGTGGTAATTGGTACAACCACACCTGGATCGACGCGAACGTAATTCAATTATGTTTCATTACGGTAATTGCAAATTGCATAATTAGTGACTGGGATATCAAATATCTATCCGTTACCAAAACAGAATCCGTGGTTAATTTGACACCCTTCATCTGTTGTTCAGGAAGGTCATGTTTCATTACTTCGTATTATTGTATGAAATGTAACTGATCTATCACGATCTCGGTGATATAACTTTAATGATGCCAATAAAATGAAATATGAATAGGGAACTGAATACATTCTACACTATTTGGAAGCAACAAATTTATTTTAGAAAAAACTCCTTTAAACGGACAAATGTTTAGCAATTTGAGAACAAGAAGACTTCGAATAATCACATTGCATCCTTCATTTGCGAAAACTTGATTCATTCAAGGAAGCAGATATTTGTTTCTTTCTTTGACACTTAAATTCAAATACATTTAAAATAATATCCCCATGATTCGCATTCAAAAAGTATTAAATATACTTTAATTTGTATATCTCTGCCTCATCAACCATAATGTATTTCAAGTTAGCAAAGCAGTTTGCAGTTCTTTGCAACGGTACAACCTGAACATGAAAGAAAGAAATTAGTTGGAACTGAGGAAGGCCCTTTGAGGGCGTAACTGATGTCAGGAGCGAGGGGGGGGGGCGGGCGGCGGGGGCGGCGCAAGTCGGGCGTAGGGCGTGCGGCGATGCGGGCTGAGAGGCAGAGAGCGTAAGAGAGATAATGGGGTGGACGAGGCCCTGTGAGGAAGGGAGGAAGGGAGGAAGGGAGGAAGGGAGGAAGGGAGGATGGGGAGATGCTCACTGGCCAGCTCTCGCGCTGTGCGTTGCGCTCCGGAATTAAGTTGAGGGGGTCGTGGTCGGCTCCTCTTTCGCCCGCTCCCCGTATCGCTGTCCTCCTACCTATTCAAAACTATCCTCCCGCCGACGTTGCAAATGCCACACCAGTCATCTTACTACCCCCACTCCCACCCATCCGACTGCCCATCCCACCGCCCATCCGTCCGTCCATTCGCTCACTCAAAGTTTACTGACCTCTCGCACCATCCAGATACGCACGCGGTCACATACTCTCCCAACACTTGCCTGCTCAACAACTGCGTCAGAATTTCTTCACTTACCCATCCATCCCTCCTATCCACTCTCACGTTCTCCCATTCATTCATGTATTTCCTATACACATTTTTTCTTCCTAACCATCTCTCTAGACGTCTCTCCTTTGAATTCTTTCTCACCCCAACACATTAGTTTTCCCTCCTCCAACCCATCCCATCTTTCCTCCCATATTGTAACGAATTCCTTATTTTTGCCTGCCTGTCCTTCCAGTCTCTATATCCCGTACATACCCCTTTAGCAGACATCTCTTGTCCCTTTACCTCTCCTCTCCTCTCTCTCTCCCTCTCTCTCTCCCTCTCTCTCTCTCCCTCTCTCTTTCTCTCTCTCTCATCCTGTCTGAACTTTGCTGAGTAGGAATACTCGTAGTCTCTCTCACCGCTCAAAATCAAATCCCTTTTTGTTCTCACATTGAACGAATTCTCTCACTCGAACGATCGTTTTTGTGGGTGAGAATTTCTGTCCCAAGTGAGTCTTGACGTCACACAGATAACGAAGCTATTCACATATGAAGCATAGTATTTTCTTCAAGAACTAGGCAAATGAACACGGACTGTGATAAAAATATAAAATGTATACTATCATTACAACAAAAATATAAATTATTAAATGTCCACCGAACTGTTAACGTTTTTTGCATTTAATAGAAATATTCGTTTTTAAGAACTCCATATAAAACACTTTCAGTACTTTGAGTTCATGCGCATGTATTGGGGAGGGTTCATTTTAGTCGTTATGTCAGTCAGTAATACATACGTTTCTAAATTGATAATGTTCCAAAGATCAACACAATTTTGAAAAATGCTAATTAGTTTTTAATACGCAGAAAACAATGTTTTGAGAATTGTATTTTAAAATATAGTTTCATTTACTTTCGGTTTTTAACAAAACAAGTTCTCCTGTACATTACAATGTGTGTTCATTTCATTTTTAGATACTTAGAGAAGCGATTTGTTTCTTTAATGTATTTTCCAACATATTGCGACAAAATTGCAAACATATTTGAAGTACAGTTAATTTTAAGCGCATGTTCTTTGATAAATAATACCACATATTATCTAATATTTGTTGTCTGATCAGAGACCAACTTCATCTTAAATTTACTATCATGTTACCATTGCTATAACAGTTATTTGCTTCGTTCAGTGCGTGAAGTGTTTATTTTTTGTTCTTTGCGCGAACTCAATAAAAGATTTTTTGTCACGACTTTTACATAGAGGCAAAAGAAATAATCAAGATCGTGAAAACAGCAATCATTTCTCACATTAAATATAATCATTTTTTTACGATTGAATAAAACTACTTCTGTTGAGAACTGTGATTTGTTGCATTCTTATTCATGGTTATTTCGAAAGGGAGCATCATTGTTTTTACGATTGTATAACAAGATTACGTCACGTCATTACATAGTAAAGAATTGTTTTCCCTTACTAGTCTTGTTTTGTAACTGGGGCATCGTAGTTATAATTTCTGAATTCAAAATATATACGGTTAACACTAACTACACTGAAATTGCTCTGAACTGGGAACGCTGCAATGTTGTAATTTATAACTCGAAAAATTCGAAAGTATTTACGAAGAAAATTACTTCAGTTGAGAAACTGGTATAAGTTTAAAAGAGATTCCTCATATTATATTGTGTTAATACAGTTACCTACTAAATATGTGTTAATAATTAATTATATGTTAATAGTTATTGAGAAAGGTTTAACAATAATTGAAATAAAGTGTTTTTGTAGTGAATCTTTGCTACATTTTCTTACTTCAACCTACCTGCCGTGCGTAAACGTCTTTCACACTGTAACGTGACGTCGCTGTTAAAATACTTGTTTCTGACATTGCTGATAAGAGTAGCATTTTATTTAGCGAGTAGGGATGGTGGCAACACGAGCCCGGTAGACTGGGCGGCGTAATTCGACGAGAAAAAGAAAATCGCTTTCACCTCGTGTGTCATTCAGCGTCACTGACGTTTATTTTATTGTAATTCAGGTGCGCAAATCACTGAATTGTGTTAATGACAATGTTAATTAACATTGTTAATTAAGGTCAGTAGTAGCTGGTGCACATCAATGAAATTATTCGTTTTCTTTTTTGAATTTACAATAATTTGTCTGAATATTTGAGCACTAGTGACAGTAATTTTTCGCGTGATCTGCATTCCCTAAAAGTAACCAACGGCCGTGTCTAGCCAAGTGGCCGTGCCAATTTTACTAGTCATTTTTGCGGTTTTTTCAGATGTTTTACGAAAATACTAATATCACACACGGGTAGTAGAACGTAGAAATACATATTTTTGAACGACCGATTAAACGCAACGTGGAATTTTTATACTATCGTAGAAAAAATGTATTTACATTTTTTGGTAATTGGTGTGATATTTCCACCCACACGAATTTTTAATGTTGGCACTTGCATACTGCAGGTCTTTAGTCTTTAGTGCATTCTTAAGGTTTTTTAAGGAACCTCTAACAACACACGAACAAATATTTTTAATTTACTTTCGCCTTAAACACCTTTCTTGACAATCGAGAAAATATTCACTCAATTATTTCGAAAATATCACGAATAATTTTTGTAGATATGTTTCGTTCACCTAAAATTATTTGCAAAATTTTAAAGTGCTGTGCATAGACAGAAATTTATTCGTTCGCAAATGTATTCAGTGAAGTTATGTCTTCAAAGATCGGATCAAGTGATTAGTCATCCTAAAAGAGAGTACGTTTTTAACTAAGGGCTAAATGTAACTTTATTTTGATGCTTACTCAATTGAGTTTAATAAATAAGTTCTACAGAAACAAAACTTTCTTCAAAATTGAAAGTTTTAATTGTTATGCGATTGAACGTAACGTAGGAACTCAGGCGTTTAAAGAAGAGTTTAAATCATTTATCAAGTTACGATGATTGAACTGTAAGAGTATTGACGTGTCATCCGAGAAACTGCTATGTGAAATTACATTGGATGCAGGTTGTGCCCAAGGAAGCCTCTGCCGTGTACTGGTGTCTACCATGTTGGCGCCGCGCCAAAACATCCGCATGCTTTTCTCGAGGGCACCGCCTCCTTCCGCGCAACTTTACGAGACTCGTTTTACGGGGATTTGCTCCTCCTGAAAGACGTCCAGGCGCGCCTGTGCTGCTCCCTTGCGGCGGACGGCGGCGGCGACGTATTCTGTGGAAGTCAGGCTGCCACGCGCCATCATGCGATTGGACTTCAGCTCTCAGCCAATAGCCGCGCCGCCTTTCACGAGATACGCAAGCCGACTCTGCGAGTGCCCAACTCTTCCTGGGAGCTTTTCAGTCGATGCCGTGCCTCTGAAAGAGAGTTTCAACTTTACATCCATGTGAAACCCTGAAACGGTAGTGAAGTGGAGAGTTAACTTGGTTGATGATCCTTGTAGTGTTTTTCGACCGGGTTAGAACATCTTTTGACTCCAATTGATTACCATGGAATTTTCAGAAATAATTTGAGATATGACAGCCCGAATATTATATGCGCTACCAGTCAGTGTGCGAGAAACATAGACAATATTTAAACAATTATTTTTGAAACACGAATCAAACGTTTTAATTTTTATTTTGTATGTTCCATACGTCCGTGAAGAAATAATGTTGATTTAATTTTTTTACGAATATTCTGTTTTTTTTTACTGCAAATAATTAGTATTCCAAAAGTACAACATTGATGAATGCGATTTAAACAAATGAATTCTGTTCTGGAAAATTAGATCTTTATAAGGTCATGTAGTACAGATTTTCATGTCAAGTAGCAACATCGACTTAAAGTTAATGCTGTTTATAAAAAAGGTTTTCGCAAAAACGTTTGCAATAAAAAATGTTTCATTATGGGAGCAAAATCCACGTTAAAATGGATCTGGTTTTATTGTTGCAAAACTATCTGTATTTTTGAAAATATTCTAAAATTAATATTGCAAAGTTACAATAATGATGAGAAAGATTTTTTGTTTAATTGAATCTGTTCTTTAAAACTAGATCTTGGATTAATGTAAATGAAAATAATTGAGTGTTCGAAAATTAAAATACAAATATTCGACTTTTTCGCGTGCCGGAAAGATTGATTTCTGAAGGTCTGAGAGTAACGTGCTTGGCGTTAACAGTATGAGTTCCGATCTTGGTTCTGAGAACATTTTTAGCTTATTGGAAACGGGTTTGCAGGAAAATATAGTATTATAATATTGAGTAGCTGTTACAAATTATTCAAGAAAGACTGTGCTCTTATAACATTGTGCGTTCTTTACATTTTTCCGAATAGAGGAAAGTAGGATAAAATTGGTACAGATCCCATTTTCATTACACGCTATGTATTCAAAAAAATATCGTTTTTTACTGGAGCAATATTAGAAATAAAGTTTTTTTTCTTTAAAAAATATATTCTTTAAATTGATGTCTTGGGAAAATATAATTTAAAATATGTGCGTGTAAGACAATTGGAAATAAAAATGTTCATGTTTGTTTGTAAATCGACGGGAATTTTGCTGACCCTTGAGGCTGATGGTAGGCTAAATGGTAGGCTAATGGGTGCTAAACCTACGAAACTTGAGTTCGAATTTCAGCCTGAAAAATCTAGTTGTTCTCGACAACACACACTTTCTCGCACTAACTAATGCTTACGTATAACTGTTTATACAGCGATTTCTATGTAAATGAACGCAATATAAGTCGTAACGTTTTGTAACTCAACAATTTTCAAAAAATTATATATGACAATTTCAAAATCTATCTTAATGGAACAGGTTTCATTAAGGGAAAAATCTCTCTTTAACACTTTAGTTGTAGGAAGAGGAAGTAATTTTTTGAATTTTTGCAATTTTCGAAAAATAAGGTTTTAATGTAGAGGTCATCTTATATGTCCTTCACACTATCCAATAAAGAAGTTTAATCAAAAACGTTGGAGCCATTTTTTTGCAAATTCGGAAAATTTCGCACATGCGTCATGTAAAGTACTACACCCAAAAATTTAAATATAGGTTTCAGATTCTAGGTACTGTGACATCAGTCTGATTGATAGAAAATTATCAATTTTGGAGAAAATGGCTGAACAGTTAAGCCACCAGCGTTGTTCACGGACGCACGAACGGACAGAAGTTTTGTCTTCAAATAATTTTTCGGTATCAAACACCCACAAAACATGGAATCTCGCTACACCACGTGTCAGAGGACATTTTTTCTAAATTTAGCAACTAGTTTTTTCCACTTTTCCGTTAACAGGGACTTGTGATTAGAGCTTTCTGCCAAAAATCCGTTGTTTTTTCTGACAGCATTACATAACTTTCTATTGTTGGAAACACATTTAGAGGTTGAAATATTATAATATTGCTTAGCTGCCATAAATAATTCGAAAACATACGTGTTGTTTCAGCATCACTTGTTATGGGGTTTGTGGATTTTTTTAAAGAAGAGTTCCTAAAGAACAATGCATCTTAATTTGTGCATGAATATGAAGTTGGCAATGTTTCCTAGAGATCGTGGCCTAGTTTCGGCGACAAGCCAATAAAATGTTATTCAATCTTCATGTAAAGAAACGACTTTGTAGAGGTTACATTCCATGTCATATTAGTACAACCTCACTTCAGAGCGAACCTCATTTCTTTCGTCTGATACAATTTAAGAACATTGTTTTTCCTAGCGCTGTCTTTCTACGTTGAAATATGGCATTATTTGGTATACTTTGCAAAGTAGATCTCCATCAAACGAAGTTCCAGCTCTAATATAATGTACGGTGCGAAGAAAAATGTAGATTTTCTCGAACTTATCTGGTTTGATTTTGAAAAGACATTTCTCTGATATGCATGTAGCTTTCTTTTGAACATTTCAAGATTGGGCGCCACTTTTCTTTGTATATCTTGTACATAAAAGCGCAGAGTAAAGGTGGAAGTTTTCACAATTTGTACATTTTATTCCAATATCACATTTAAAGCCAAGATGGTTAAGAGCGTGCACAGACTCATCGCTTTTGTCCAAAGTGTCGCGGATTCGAGTTCCGCCGTGGGGATGATTGTCTCTTGTCTCGGGGTCGCGAAGGGTCTCGCGTTCTGCAAACACCAGATTACAGGAGGTCACAAGTGTGTCGGTGTGTAGTGTGGTCGAACATGCGTCCCACCGGGGTGTAAAGGGTACCCGGCTGAGCTGGATAGAAAAAAAGAAGGCTCTAGGGGGGGGGGAGCACTCAGTGTATCGCTTTCTTCTTTTTTGATCCCTCTTCGCGTTCGCCCGTCACCGTTGGCCTTTCACATTTTTTGCTTCTCATGCCCCGCTCCCATTTGTTATGCTGCTCTCGCCAGATTCGGCATTCTCCGGCGGAGGGGACCTCGCGACCGCAGCGCACCTCTGCAACCTATCTGCGCAGCCTCGCCCGAGGCGCGCGTTTAGCCTCGGCGGTGCAGTCGCACAAAAGGCCGCCTGTGAAATACGGCGGGGTGTTGGCCGAGGGCCGAGGACTTCCCTCCCCCCTGGCCGCCTTTGAGCGCTGCGACCTCCTCCTGAGAAGAAGCGACAGCGAACTCTTGAAGAGCGGAATTAAATGAAGGAGAGCGCGTTCTCGATATTGCGTTTAGAACACCACTCGTTTTGTGTTTACGATCAGAACATGAAAAGATGTTTTGTCTTTGTTGTCGAGGCAAGAAATAAATTTTCAAATGGAAAGAGGAGTGATTTCCTTCTTTCTAATATCACGTTCAATTTACATTACGTTAGACGAATAAGACAGCTAATTGAAGCTGCTAATTTTGTCAACATAGACACTGTATAAATTTAATGTTTTGTACGCCTTTTGAAGGTTACATTCGGTGGTAATTAACTTAAAAGTGAGGTTCGTCATTATTTACAGTATTCACGTTCACAAGATCTATTGTAAATGTGTCTGTGTAAAAATCAAAATAATTAGTCCATAGAGTCCATTTTATTAATGCTCACAACATAAACTATTGCGTCCATTAACAGAATTCACTTGCTGAGTCTGTTTTTTTTAAAACATTAAATGCCAACCCAGAGAAATATTCAAGTACTAAATTGTATTTTCCTACGGATCAAATTTGAAAGCGATTAACATTAAACTTGTTTGTAGACAATTCGTAATCATTGCTTTTACCAGTACATCAACAATCCAAGAGCTTATTAATAAAGAGAAGATTGTCAGTTAGACCTGGCAGTCTGAATGCTAAATTTATGATGTATTTTGTTCTAAGGACTACTACATATATTTAGGGAATTTTATTCCCATTTTCAAGCGTTTGAAAGCTTAAAAAAAACGAATAGCCGTTAATTATTAACAAAATTTAATTAACACCAAACAAGTCAATAAAATACGAGTTCTTAATACTTACTAAAGGAAACCAAGTTGTAGTGCGGAACTAATGAGCGTTACAGAAATTTAACACAACACTTGTGGTTTCGCGGCATCTTCTGAACACGCGGGAAAGAAAGAGGGAAATAATTTGGGAGTGAGTCTGTGCGGAGTTGCAACTAGCATTTCCACTTTCTCTCCTATCATATTTCAAAGCTCCCTAGACTGCACCTACAATCAACGAATTCATCAAATGTAATTTGACTTACAAGGAATCTTCTCAGCTTATACGAAATGATGAAATATCATCAAATAGTACATTAAGAGTAAAATTTAAGTGAAAATAATTGAACTCATTATTTTGAAATAACGAAAGTAAATACTAATTTCATCTTTTCTCGAAAGGGTGCAATGTATTTGTACTAGGACTGACGGGCTAAGGGTAGCAAGTAACATTATCACCAACTGTGCTCTGATATTCCAAACTCCCTTACCTGTTCGCTTCCTGGGAATGTTTGCTGCCAAAATATACGAATATAGCGACGAAATCGAATGCCAATATAACGACTCAAGGACGCAGAACTGAGCATTACGAGAAAGGCATTAGATGGCAAAAATACGTAGTCTTTAGAAGTCCTCATTTTCAATTGATTGAGTGTTAGTGATTCCGGGCGTGTCAGTTGTAAGGTCATTAGCACCGTAAGTGTAGTGCAATTATTGTTTCCTTGGGAGGTGGCGGTGGTACTCGCGCGCTCTATGTCGAGATCTGGCGCCGACCTACCGCCAGTTCAGGGTGTTTTCCACTAACAAGGTATCTCCCACCTGCAGAGCACCGCCCTAGTCGCGCCAAGCTTTAAGCTCCCACCTAGTCTCCTGGTATGTGCGGTGTTGTGGTGCATGGAAGTATATTTGTGTGTAAGAGTAAGGACAAGACAAGGAAAGATCAAGCGTGGTCCGTGGCCCATTTGTTCCGGCTCCCACATTGGCCTGCTTTTGATCGAAAAAAAAAGCACGGAAAACTGCCCTTAAAATCTTGTCACAGTCGGGACTCTAACCCTTGGACCTCCGTGATTAGAGCACTGTAGTGACATCAGTTGCTGCCCTCAGCCACCACATCCTGGCATTATTGTCGAGTAACGGAAGAAAGCGTTGATTTTCTTGAATGACAAAGGTGCGTTTGCCTGTCCCGTGGAGGAGAGTGCCTCCCCGTGCGAACGATTTCCCGGGGCGAGCGCGGGAAGGGGCGGGGCAGAGCGGTGGACGTTGCCGGCTGGAGTGGGGTAGGGTGGGGTGGAGCGAGCGAGGGGAGGGGCGGGGCAGGGCAGCGTGTGGCGGGGAGCGTTGGTGGGTGGAGCGGAGAGGGGTGGGGCGGGGCGGGGCGAAGCGGGAAGTGGTGATCGGCGTTGCCTGGCGGGGTGGGGCGGGGCGGGGCGGGGCGGGGCGGGGCGGGGCGGGGCGGCCGTGGGTTCGCCGCCCGAGGGGCCGAGTAGCGATCCGTGTTCCGGGGCAAATAAAGAGCTCCGCGGCGCGTGCGGCCGGCCGCGCGCCGCCACCAAAGCCGCGGTGGCCCCGACCCTCCCGCGGAGCTACGATTGCCCTCCCCCTCCCCCTCCCCACCCCCGCCATCGCCTGTGTCCACACGCTGCTGCCGGCGTCACCCTCGCCACCTCGCCCCCTTGCCGCCTCGCAGCTCACTGTGCACGCGCCTGTACTGCCATTTATTTAGAGCTGCATTTGACAGGTCGTCACCTGTTACGGTGTCATCCAATCGGGAACCTACACGTCACTACGGTGTCGTCACTATGGTGCTGTTCTACCTTCCGATTGGACGGCACCGTAATAGCTTATTTACGTCAAGTGCATTTATGTCCTACCATCCCCAACGTCTCCGATCCCATTCCTCCATTACACCGTTCTACCCTTTTACCACTACCTCTCTCCCTCCACATCACACCCCTTTTCCCTTCCCTGCCGCCATCTTCCCCACAGCTCAGTTTGCTCCAAAGACACTCAGTCCCTGGGCCTTTATGTACTATTCAATCGCTCCTTTCCCGGCCATCCACTAGCAACACGTTCTCCTCCCGTGCACCACATACGTATCTTAATGTGTTCATAATTAGTAATGTCGTAGGGGTTTAAAATTTTCTTTTCGGGCATTTACAACTGATGTGATCATTAATACATTTTGTATAGTGCATGTTATAAGTATAAGCATAAGTTGATATGTTGCTCCCCCTAGAAAGTGAGATTGAACGTTGACCAACTTGATTTAAAGTTATGACATGACTATTTCTCAGAAACAAAAAATCCTCTGAATTAGTAAACAAACTATTTTAGTGAATGTCTTATGTAGGGGATATGTCAGAAGTTGTTGCATCATAAGATATAACTACATTGCCTCGCTTTATCTATTGAAGCTCAACAAATAACTTTTAGACACCTGGATTTGTGATTTCAAAGAAATTGATTGGTGGTGGAATAAAGTGCTTCGCAAAAAAAAAATTGATTCATTGTCTTCCAATGTTGGATTTTGTCCAGCCGAGAAGAAATTTCTAGAGTGATTTAAATTCCATTTTCATATCTGAACGAATTTTATCATGAAAGTAAACTAACACAAAATAGTTGATGTTCCAGGATAATACAAGCAGATTTAAGTATACATATGAATATATACATATATACATATTTGAAATATGCAACCCCTAACTGTTTGGGTAAATGAATATAAAGGATTGTTTTCTTTGCTGCTACATTTTATGAAATTATTCTCTGTACTCTAAATTCACTACTGTTTCATCACCTGGCATAAAATTGGCGTACATGTTAAAACCACAGGTATATGTAGAACAAGTATACATAATTTTGTTAATTTAAAATAGTAGTCTATGCAATTAGTTTATAATGTTACACTCTATTGCATGAGTACATGTTTTGAAAACGAGCGACGTTGGGAGCGAGTTTTCAATTTTGTACTCTTGCAATAAAGCAACATTATAAAAGAGTAACGTACGATTTTTGTATAACAACATTATAAATGTACAAGATAATGACCCTTAATTTTACGAAAAACCTTTCTTCTGACGTCTCGGGTATTTGACATTGTGCGAGAAAAATGTTTTCGGGTGTCCAGTTTACCTTTACCTCTCTACAATTTTCTTGCTTATTTGATACGATTTTCAAGTCTCTCTAAGGAAGAACCGTCTCGCAAAACCTGCGCGTGATCATGAGTGTAGGCGCGAGCGCACAGTTCCGAGCGGAAAGGTGAAGTTCCGTAAGCAGGAAATGAATCTGGCCTGTCGTCCGCAGCGACGGGTGCCCCCTGGCAGCTCCTTGGCAAACAGAAGTCTTCCGAGCAGCGCGAATGGGCCTCTGCATCGAAATGGTCTGAGAAGGGCGCCTGCCAGCCACGAATCCGAGATAATAGGGAATGGTTATAAGATCTCTTAATACGAGTTATATCTGGTTATCAGGCACACACACACACACACACACACTATATATATATATATATATATATATATATATACACACACACACACACACATATATATATATATATATATATATATATATATATATATATATATGTGTGTGTGTGTGTGTGTGTGTGTACCGGACAAAAACTTTTTATTCATTGATTAATTTAACAAAGGGAGAGGTACTCTGCGGTGAGCAGAACTGCGCGCGATGAGCAATGCCGAAAAGGCACGAGTGCAGTGGCGAGCAGGATTCGGTGGGTGGTGGGTTCGAATACCGCATAATCATGGTTGTAGATTTCTGTGTAGTGGCATGGTCTGGGTTTATCCAAACTACCTCTAAAAACATATCTTCCCAAGTTTCACATTCCGGAACCTCTGGGAACTCTTTTCAACTAATTTTCTAGTGAGAATGATTCCAAAGTTCATTGTAACTCCTTTTAGAGAGAACGGGACATTTAGAGGATTGTTTAACAGGAAGTCTTTGGAGGCCAATGATGGTCCGAGCAGGGTGCTACTATGCCGCCCCTTTTGTGTAGTGTCATTCTTCAAAGAAATGGTGAAGATCGAACGTTCATTTTCACAATAATCTAGAGATCCTGTAAGTAAAAAGGTCATTATTTCCTTAATATAGCATATGCTATATCTTCTCATTGGCGTTACCTCTCTTCCCTTCACTATTTTTACGGTGCTGTGGGGTATAAGCATCAACACTAAATAACGTTTAATACTCTCGAAATATACCTTCATCATTACAACCAAATGTTTACTTGGTTCCGTATACCATATTTTTCTCACTGTGTCATGTACTTTTACCCGCGTTCTGCGTTACAAGTACTTATATGACTGATTCTATACCTATGACTTCCATGAAATATACGAGCATTATAACCGTGGCATTTTCAACTCGCAGCTATCACTGTTCTTCGATTAAAATAATGTGCTTTTCGGTGTTATAAGCAAGCAACCGCATCTCCCCAATGTAACCCGTAATAAGATCTGCGATTGATCAAGGAAAATCCAAAGAAAATATACGCTTTTACAGCGTGCAAAACTCGTTTTTAACAGAATATCCGAAGCCTTCATATACCTCTTCGTACCATTGTAATGATCTTTACCTGCCCTTTCCATCTTAATCACCCTCCTGCTCCCCTTCGTGGACGTTCCATGATTTCCTGTTGAAGACGGACGCTTCCGGCGCTGCCGGGAGAGCGCGCGATAAGACTCCGACGCGGCCGGAAGCACAGGGGCTGACGAGACTCGCGCCTCGGCCTCCCGTCATTAAGGGCCCCGCAGTTATAAAAAATATCAGACAATCCCTATAATGATTTCTTGTTCTCTTATGGTAAGTTGAAAAAGCAATATAAAATCATCTAAACTAGAATGGGATTTTAATGCTATAACTGTAATAATCTTTTAAATTTCGTTTGCTTAGAATGAAAGTAAGGATTAACGCACATTTTTCTATTAATTTTTAACGTAAGACATGCCCCAAATCTTTGAGAGCCTCAGGGCCCCATCCAACCGAAAGACGGCTCTGGATGGGGGGGGGGTGCGTTCACCCGTCCGGCGAATGCCCTCGCACGCAAGGGCAACGCAATCAGCAACGAGAATTTGATGTTCGTTGGTCTCCATCTGCGCTCTGCTTTGCTACTTATCGTTCTTTATGAATCAGTAGATAGCAAAGACGTAGGGTGTAATGGTCACTCAGGTACCCTTCCTCCTTCAGGGTACCGGCATTCGTATCCATTTAGTGCTGGATAAAGTGGATTCGCGACAGGTTTTATTAAAGTTATCTCAATTTCTCTCCCTCTCATTACACTATTGTTCTAAGCATATCGTCATGATCAATTGTTTCGAGTATGACTAAAGAGAGAATATTATTATAAAGAAATTAAATAAGTGAAAACAAGCTGATGAATAAAATTAAGTGTTAATGAGAACACACATTTCAATTATCCGCAAACGGTTGTAAGGAGAAAAGAATATTTTACTATTACATCTAGTTTATTATAAATTTGGATAATTGTTAAACATAACGTGGTTATCTGTTTAGCAATTATACAATTCCAGTCATAAGTTACTACATTCAATCCGATCAATAGCGTTTTATAATAAAATGGTGTAAACCAACCATGGGTGCCTAAAAACCTAAAAGTTTAGAATATAATTTTCAACATCGTGTTACAGCACATCACTTTCAACTGTTTTGAAAAAAAATATTCCTTCAATGGCGGATGCTGATGCATTTCTTATAGCGTCCCACCAAGAAATTGTTTTCCTATTTTTAACATTACGTTTATACTTGTACTATTTAATCTATTGATGACTTTTATTCCTGAAGTTGTCTAACCGTATTCTACTCGTGATTTGAAACTTTTCATTGAAGCCCGCTCGTTGCTACGCGACACATCAACTTATCGTCGGGTTTCAAACCAGTAAAGAAATTACTTATGACTATTCCATTGGGAAAATTTAAATCAATGGTGATTAACACTACATATAAAATGCCCCAATCGGGCGGTGTGTCTCAAAACGTTTATTGAAACCGATTTTTCTAACTGCTTCTTCCTACTGGCCAATCACAAACAATGAGTCATCTGTTTTAGGAGGCGGTATACAACGATCGGTATGCCGAAGTCCAATAAAATGGGTTTGTGCTATAATATAACATCTTTGATTTTAACACAGCTTTTTTCGTAGTAATTTACAATTCCTCACAGATTTTAACATAGTTGTTTTCAATATTTGTGCATTTTGGAACTCTGTTGGACATAATTTCATGGATGGAATTAAATTCTTAGAAAATTCTCGGATATATCCCCTCCTCGCCCCGCGAGTCAGGGATTTATCGACACTTTCCAAAGTACTCGTATTACTAATAATAAGTATTAAGAGTCCACATATTCAGACAGACTGAACTGACTCTAATTTAATAATGTTCAACTCAAACGCAATGGAAGGAAGTGTAATCCAGAAGAGAATTAGCTGGCAATGGGCGGGCACGCTGTCCGCGGCTGCTCGCCCTGTCTGACGAAAGCCCCGAGCGCTTCGCGCCCTCCGCGGCGGAATTGGATGCTTTATTGGGCGCCGCGGCCGCTGCGACTCCCAAGGCGCCGACGGCGGCGGCGGCGGCGGCGGCCCCAGCCCCGGGCGCCCCACGAGGCAGCCGGCCCCGGCCCCGTCGCCAGGCCAGACGCCAAACACCCGCGCTCACGCCCCGCACTCCGTGCCTCCGTTTCCTTCACACGTCTCTTTACGTGGGCTGGCGCAGGGCATCAACTGATGCCACTGCAGTGCCTCGGAATGGAAGGGCTACGTGTCTCTGATTGATTGAGGTTTCTTCTATAAACACCGAGTGAATGATCGAGCAGTGCCCTAACAAACGGGCCACGGACCGCGCGCGCTCTTTCCTTCCTCTTGCTTGTCGTATCTTACCCCTTACCCTAACACGCACTACACTACGGCAGATGCCGGGAGACCGGTCGGGAGCTTAGAGTTTGTCCGGGCTAGGGCGCTACCGTCACCTACCAAGGAAAAAACACACACTCCACTTGCGGGACTAATGACCTCTAGTTGACTCACGTGGAATAACTAACTACCAACCAACTACATTCTTAGTATATTTTACTCTATATCTCCAGTTCCTCCTGCCTCAATGTCTCGCGCATTCCCTCCCCCGCATCCCCGTGCATTGTCTCCCCTCCTTCCGACGGCGCCGCGTGCTGCGGGTTGCCTGTCCCTCCGCCCGTAGGCGCTGGCGTCGCGTCGCGTCGATTCGCGTCGCCACTTGACGCCAGTCACGTCGCGGTCCGGGGACTCCCCGAGGAGCACGCGCGCGGTCGGCGGGCGACGGAGCCGCGTTGGGAGGACGGACTGGGAATTAGGGCTGGGAGCGGAGCGTGGCCGAAGGGAAGATGCAGACAAAAACTGAACTGGAGACGTGCCTATCTGAAAAGTAACTGGGCTGTTGTTACAAATAAACTAGAAATAACAACAGTTTTTAGAAATTTGTTTATTGAAGATGGCACTAACTTCGAAGTCATTATTAATTTAATGTTAGGAGTATCTCTTAGAGTAGTCAATTGCCTAGAGGACCGCCAGGTAGCATGTCCGCATACACGCTTCTCTCTTGCGCGCCGCGTGTGAAAACCCAGAGGCCGGAATTGGGAAGGAATTAGGATAAGGCTAAGGTTTCGGACACATCACAGTGGTTAGACTAGCCCCTGTGAAGCAGTCAAGTTCGTTTTGATGGAACAAATTTTTCATGAGATT
Source organism: Gryllus longicercus (assembly GCA_038098605.1). Classification (NCBI taxonomy): domain Eukaryota; kingdom Metazoa; phylum Arthropoda; class Insecta; order Orthoptera; family Gryllidae; genus Gryllus; species Gryllus longicercus. The sequence goes on along the minus strand of JAZDUA010000142.1, from coordinate 1,357,647 downwards.
GCCCGGGAATCTAACCTGGAAATAACACTAGTGGAACGATTTTGAAACACATTTAACGACAATGTGCTGAAGTTTAATTATGGTTAGAATAGCGCCAATTAGTGATTGTCATTGTGGCGTAAACCTAAGGTAGGAAGAATGCTTAGAATATTTAAGATAATCAATTTTAGTTTCTTCTTGCAGATTAAAATGTCTACTATATCTAGAAATTTCTCATCTAATGTAAAGAAATACAATAAAGTATTTCCTCCACAATGAAAAATTAACAGTGTTGGCTAAATATTTACTTCTCGGCGTTCGATTTGTTTATATTCGCGTGGGACAGAGAATAAATCTTAACTTTGCGAGGAAGGAATAAAGTAGCAAGCAGACACGATCCAAAGGTAGGCCCGTTGAGAAAGAGGTGTATTAATTCGATGTCAAGGAAAGAAATCGACAGAATATATAATAGTTTAGTATACCACACTGAAGTGCTTATTAGCGAGAAAATGTACTCAATAAATCCACTTTCCTTAACGAAGTATTCTGGATTGTTTGTCACATGAAGTCACTTTAAGGAGTGTTCTCAATTCTACTCAAAGGTTTAAGTGCATCCCGTGCCAGATCTAACAATGAAGGAAAATGCCTGAGAATTACCTAGTAATTTAGCACAAGACATCCAAGTTATTGGGTAAACGAGTTAGTAACCATACTAAGGAAGCATATTAGATGAAAAAAGTACATTTGGTATAAAACAATTTTATTGAACATCATAGTTGCGATTTACACAGTTTGCTCTAATTACCATTTTCAAACTTAATTCTCCTTTCCGCGAAATTACGGTCAGTTTCGTGTTAGGAAACGGTTAGCTCCACAGCTGTTGCGTTGGTCAAACCTGTTCCCCTGCAACTTTGGGGAGCGTCTTCCATCCGCCGGGAAAAAGGAACTTTTCATAGCCGCGTGTGGAGTGCAGGCCTGACGGGCGACCTGGAGAGGGGCCGAGCGCAGGGCGGCGCCCGGGCCGTGATGGCCCGAAAGACGCGGAGCGGCGGTCAGTGGGCCAGGCGCACGAAAGCCAGTCAGGCATCGAGCAGGAGTAAATCAATAAATAAGCAAAAATAATGATAAATAAACAAATAAATTAATAATACAAATAGAAAAGTGCAGTATAACATCAATCAATACAGGAAAAAAGTTAAAGGAGATTAGCAAATTTACTTAGAAACTAACGTAACGATTCCATGCTATTTATTTATTTGCGTCAAAAAATTTAGTATGTTATTTGTGGGTGAAGGAATGAGTAAATCTAATTTGTTACTAAAATTCGAAACAAGTGTCGGTCTTAGTGTTTACTCTACAGTTCAGAAGAAACAACAGGAATACTGACCAATTGATATGAACGGGTGAATGGCCCAATGTTGTGTCTCTAGTGAGACGAATTTTTAAGCAGATGTGAAGCTTAAAATATGATATAACACATCCATTGCCTACTTTGTTAATTTTATGTGCACATATCGTTGAAATTAAAAGGCTCAAATGGTACGGTCACTTAAACAGAATGGGAGACGAACGATGGCCTCTAACGTTCTGGAATTGGAAACCAACGTCAAAAACAAGACTTTGTGAAGACCCAGAAGTAAATGAAGGAAGGAGTGAAAGAGATGGATAGAAGCAGCTTAACTGCATTGACAGACGTAAATGGAAGCTGGGATGTGAGAGGTGCCTAATGGTGCATTTTCGCAGTGTTGCTGCTTCTGCCCTTGGCTCCGTTTCGGCCCACTGCGTCGGAGCGGGCGTTCCCCAGGGCTCCGCCCCCGACGCGCCGAAAGAGCCGCCGGAAATCGAACGCCCTGGGTTCGAAGCCGGCCAAGTGCTCCGGCGCTTTTAGGGCGGCCGAGGGGGCGTTGCCGGCCCCAAGGCGGAGCCGTAAAGTGCATCGCGAGGAACACGCGAGTGAAAGCTGACAGCTTACGTCACTTCGCAAGGAAAGAAATTTAATAAGTTTTTAGACGTGTTTTTTCTTATCGAGGAAAGAGAAAAAACTTAGTGAGAATGTTTTTTTTCGTTTTCACATTAAAAAGTTAAGTGGTTGGATATGGTTGCTGAAAATGGGTTCTAAAACTTACAGAAGATTACTCTGTAAAATTATAAGCTGTGAGGTTCAGAGTTCATGCAAGAGTATGATTCTAGGGCACCTAAGTCACGAAAAATCGTAAGGAACGAACTAGGGAAAACCCCTGCAGGATGAAAACTTAAAATTCAATCAACATCCACATTAAATAATAATAGAAAGGTTTTTCTACTTTCTCGTATACGTACGTATACGGAGTACATATAAGTAGTAAAGAGAAAGTTAAGTAATGCTACAGAAAATTGATTTCGAAATTTCAGCGGAAATACACGTTTTGGGGCCCCTTGATTTGTACAAATTCAAAATACAAATTGTATTGTTTAAACGTCCGTCTGTCTGTGAATCTGTCTGTAAACCTCACTACAGCTTAAACTATACGTACGGGTTTTTCAAAACTAATATTCTTCGGTCGATTTAAAGCGACTCGAATAGCAATTTTGAAAAAAAAAGCGTTCCTTAAATTTTAGTTCTTCGCAATAAGCGCCTGAAACATTTTCAAAATTTGATAAAAAATTACTTCAATTTTTTCTTTATATTTCTTGCAAGAATATAAATACACATTTAAAGATGGTACAGGTCTTATGTTCAGTGTTTAATTTTGAGTTTTAAGGAATTAAAAGTTTGATTTGATGGGCATCTTCCTAAAAGTACAATATTGAAGACAGCGATGTTTTCTTCAGATTTCTCTACAATTATTTCTCTAGTTCATGTCATGTACATTTGTGTCAAATTTAAGTCATTTTCATGGAAATTTTGAGGACGTTATGGGTTATAATTAAAAAACATTAAAACAGAAATTTCTGAAAAACTGCTTCTAATATTTTCTTTAACTTTTTGTAGGTATTATATATGTATATAGGTTAAATACAAAATATAATATTTCAGAAACGTCATTTTGCTGTGTTCTTTGTTTTATAAAAAATAAAGCAATTGTAATCTTCTTTAAATATTTCTGACGTCGTTAATATTTAAAATGCAGACGTTTAAATGCTTTACTGCGTTTGTGAGCACAAGTGCTTTATTTGATATGTCATAATCGCAATGATTCAGACCTCTCACGTTATTATGAGTCAATTGAAAGTCAATCTTGCATTGATATAGAATTAATGATGGTTAAACATAATTTAGTGACATAATAACATAATGACATGAAATATCAAATGTATTGGAGAAGCAATAATTATGTTATATTAAAAAAGTATTGCTTCGGGAACTTCCTATTTCAATTTAATTACGCGGTAGTTTTTATGACAAAAGTGTAACAAGGAAACAATACTTGAGACGTTCAAACTTAAATGGTTTGTTAATCATCGGGCAAGTTTGTCCTTAATTGAACATCGTGATACATTACATCCTGAAATTAACCTTCAGTTTTTGTGAAGTGAAGGATGTTTGCTATACTTGAATGGATTTTTCAAACAATAGTTGAATTACTAACTCCTTATGATGAAGGCAGTTCACCGACAAAGGAGCGATAACAAGTAAGTCTGGGGGAGAATTAATCCCGTCGGAAACAGAAACATAATCCTGGCCACGTTAAAGAACGCCGGCCACCCTGAGAAAGAGGAGGTAGTAAAAATGCTGTTGAATGTAGGAAAGGAGACAGGGGAAAAACTGTAGAGGGGGAAGCAAATGGGTTGGAGTTTTGTTCGTCTGTGTCGGCAGAGGGAGCGGAGCCTTCGTGGCGATCGGCCGTTGCAGTGAAAGCAGGATGAAGAGCCGCAAAAGGGATTAGTGGGGGCGCTCTTCCTTTGGAACCGCTGGGGGGGGGGGGGGTTGATGAGGGTGTTCATTAAATCTCAGCGGTAGGCGCGCATTTTGCCTCTTATACGAATGCAGAGGAGGAGAGACAAATATATTGATCTTTCCTTTCCAATTGCGCCTCAGACAAATGTGAACTTTGGGATCTCATCACTTTACGTGTAGTGTTTCCTAAGCCTTTCGATAATATGGTAAAGGAAATAATCGTCCACAAAAGGCTTAATAATTTTTATTAATTATTACCCACAGTTAACTTTCGGGAAACATTTTTCCCAACCTCAGTGGATCTGTAACTAGGGGGAGAAGATTGAAACATGAACACGAGTTGATCAATTTGATTCTTCTAACAGAAACATTTGGTTCAACAAAATGTGCTTATTTTTGAAGATTGTGCCTCCACTAAATTCACTGTATTTCCTTTTTTGTTCAACTTGTGTTAATATTTAAATTTTCTCCTCCTTGCTAGAGACCCACTGAGGATGGGAAAAGTGTTTCCCAAAAGTTAATTCTGGGTAATAATTAATAAAAATTATTAAACCTTTTGTAGATGATTATTTCCTTTACCACATTATGGATTAATACAAGATGTCTGCTACCACCACGGAACCTTTCGATAATGTATCTGTGGCTAACCTAAAATAGCTTCTGAGCTGTGTTAGTTTAGAATAAGACCAGAAAACAATGACCGAAACGTCAACTCGACCGACTGAGACGCGACTCATTCCGGACAGCTAATCAAATGATTGCGGCCGCGGAAGCCTACGCATCCATCTTACAATTACATGTTTTTTCGAAGAGGAAGTATATTGATTACCACTCACACAATGAAACGGTATGAAGTCTGTTTTTTGAAACAGACTACCAATGTACTTCTCACGCAGAAATTGTGAAAATTTGATCTCAAATTCAAAGAAGTGCAGTATACTAATTGCAGTATACTTGAATAAAACATTTATAATAATATTACTGGTGAAGTTGATTCCTTGTAGCAATTTTAGAAAAGATATTCTCTTGTATACATATTTTTATGATCACTGACGATGATCGCTAGGCAATCCAAAAGATTTGAAGAATTAAAAATTTTGATACCAGGCAACATATTTTTCTCAAACAAAACTTACTAAAATGTTTTCTGCAAATACATTTTCCCTTGAACACATGCAGTGGAAAGAAGAGTCGAATTTTTACATTCGGAAGTTCTCGTATGGGTATTGCTTATTCGTTTCAAGTGGACCATGGTCATACACGTACGCCCAAAACATGTTTAGTATAAATCATTTTGATATTTCGGCTTTTAACTTTAAAAGCTATTTAAAACAATTTACGTTTATTTAACTTCGTTTTCGAGAACTATAAATTCAGCAAGTGAGTAACATCCACTACTGACTTGAGACTCAAACTCACCATCTATTGAATCGAAGAGCATGTGTCTGCCTTGCTAACCAAGTTAGTCTCTGTATAATGTATATTAAAATACCCATTTCATTGTTTGACTGTATTACGATATTGAGAATTAGCATAATAAAGGAAAAATATATATTCCCCTTCTGCACCTTCTACAAGTTTGCATTACGTGAAATGTAGCTGAATACGTATCATATTAGCCAATACTACCGTCTTTGCGTAAGTTCTTTTATTCTGGAGACCCGGCAGAGGTGACTCAGTGCATCAATTGATGTCTCTGCAGTGTCTCTGAGAGGGTGGTCCTAGGTCCGAATCCCGACAGTTGCGAGATTTTCGCCAGTCGCTTGCCAGCTAGGTCGAATTCAGTCGCTGTCTGAAGGAGAACTCTAGCGGCCGGCTGCACTGATCAGTAGTTTTTCGTGGTTTCTCCAATCAACACGAGGCGAATGATGGAGCAGTTCCCTAAGAAACGGACCACGGACAGCGCGTGATATTTCTTTCCTCATCCTTGTCCTATCCTTCTCCCTTACACACGCACTAAGATGAACTACACTACCACACATGCCCGGGGACCGGTCGGGAGCTAGATTTTGTCGCAGCTGGAGACAAATAACCTGGTTGGAGAAAGCACTTCTAGTAAACTTGTAGGTCGGCACTGAATCTCGCCATCCAGCAGGGAAGACCATGGCCCCCTTCCGATGAAAAAAACTTGCACTAAACATACGGGACCAATGACGTCAGTAGTTGACGCAACCGGAATCAGTAACAACAAATCAACCAACTATGATTGAGAGATTTTCTTTGAATTTATTTTTACGGTCCCGGAGCTGTTTAGTCCTGCCACACCCTCCCCTCAAACTCGCTGCTCTCAGCTGTTGCTTAATTGGTCTTCTCTCGAGTGCGCGCGTGCTCGCAACTGCCAGTTATTGATGGACTGTTAATTACTCCATGATGGAGATTCAAATTGAAATATGATATGGAAGTAACATGCGTGCTTTATGGGGAAACAAATGACAGTGCGAGAAGGCGAAGACAAGGGCAGAGCACTACGTGCGTAGCTAAACTTTCCGAATTTCAAATATATACGTTATTAAAATATAGATTATGTGAAGTATTTTGTCAGAGCTTTTTGGCTTCTCTGAGCTTATGAAACTAGTCTTAGTGCTTATATGAAATTTGTTAATATTGTTTGGAATATCTGTTTAAAATATTCATATTTTCAAACAAGAGAACGTTCTGGCATTAAAGGTATATTCGATTAAAATATTTTTCTAAATAGTTTGATCCATTCAAGCATTGAATATATAGTCTTGGATTTTAATATTGCTTATTTGACTTCATATTCACAATCAACGACAGAAAAAGTGAAGTAAATGCAAATTAAATTACACTTTAGCCATTTATTTGTAAATATAGATATAAAATAACTACCGTAATACATTAGACTTTCATGTATGCATTTAAACCCCAACATTCAAAATCCTTTTTGGCATACGTAGTTACATATTTCTGTTTGACGTTGATAGGTACCAGTGAACAAACAGCGTTGAGAATATTACCTTAATCTCTCTCTTAATTAAATAACTTTTTATATTTTTAAAATTAATATTTTTGATATAGATTTACAGTCTAAGACACTTTTATTCTCAATCTTAAAGTATATTTTAACTATATAACTTCGTCTTATAATGTTAAAAACTATCTAGCAAAATCAACTCCGTTTGCATTCGTACGTTCAATATCTTTTTGCCAGACTATTCACACCCGCTGATCGTCAGGTTCCATGGACTATTAAAGATGTTTCTGTAATGATGTGGAAGTCTAACAGACGATTGTTCGAATACAGCTTCAAGGTAAATAGTGTCTTGAAAGGTATTGTCCATTGATATGTGTCACGTACCATGCTTGTTTTTGTAATAGTCGCGCATTGATAAAACTCGCGCATAAATAATACTCGCGCATTATTGATATTGATAAACAGAGGTATACACTAATTATATAACAAAGGATTTAAATACCTTAATTCTCGAACAAGAAAAGTTATGTTAGGAAAGATGTCAAATAATAATTTACTTTTCTGTTCTAAATTATAGGTCATTAAAACTTTCTTTTCTGGAATATTAAGAGACATCCATATGTTACTTTCATTTTTGGCTGATACGTTATACCTTGTTATTGCTATCGATACACAGCTTGATACACACTGCATAACTTACCTTGATTGAGAGGATCGTTATTAGGAGGAAAATACAGTCGAGTGATACTGTATATGTTCCAATGGAGGGAAATATGAGAGAGTTAAGAAAGGGAATTATGAGGCGGAAATATGAAAAGACAAACCGAGTCACGTTAACAGCTAGTTAATTTGTAAATAAGTAATTCCAAATCAATAGAATTATGCAAAACATCAAATTATGTGTGTAGCACGGGCGTTCGCTGGTTCTAATGATCTCGGACGACAAACATTCTTCGCTCCAAAGGCCCTGGGGCATTTTGTCGCCATTTGAACCCTTATAACGCCCTTGGTGCTTACATGACTACTTTACTGTTTTGGTGTTTTCATTACAGTATAATTCAAATATATATCTTAAGTATTTGGATAAGTTTTTGTTAATAGTCGGAGTGGGTGGTGGTGGCCTTCGCTTTGTCTCATTGGAGAGTGTTTGTTCCGTCAGCAGCAGCTCGTGGACCGACCACGTGAAGTAAGGCTCTGCGCTTTAGTTGACCTTTGTCTTTGTGAGGAGAGAATTACGAGTATGTGGTCCTAACTGTACGAGTTTTAATGAGTTTTCGTTTAATTATTTTACTGACTGCTGATAAATTGATGTTTGGTTAGGTTCTGATGTGTGAGTATGTTACACATCGGATATTTTCTTAAATTTATAACCAATTATGAAGTTATAATTAAAAAGCGGTATAGATAACTGACAAAGACAAACGTTGCATTAAACTACCTTGTCGAACGTCCACAGTACTAACTTTTAACTACAACAGACTTTTTAATTCATCAATAAAATGTATTGCATGAATTATGTATTACCGTCAGATATTAAATATATTAGCTCAAAGTAAGATTTACTAATACTTACTTTTGTTGATGAAGCAGATGGTTTTAATAAATGATTGATAAAAAACATCAGTGCATCTGTAGTGTAGTGGGACGGTCACACGCGTCAGGTTTCGACCCTCGTTTTAAATTTTATTTTAAACAACGTTGGAGCTGTCGAAAGTCGAGAGCAAGGAAAGGGACATTTTTCGCTATCTGCGCGCCTACGGACGCTGCCGAGCGCCCGAAAGGGCTGGACCCCAGTGTGTGGATGGCAGGGCGCGCCACGAGTCAGCGGGGAAATTTCGGGTGCCGCGGCGCCGCGTGCTGGGACTCACTCACCCGAGATGTACGAGACGCCACAATTTCATCCGAAATCTGTGGCGCGAACTATCGCTGATGAGACCGCTATTGGAGAGCGCTCACCGCATGATTTGAGGGGGCCAATCGCCGAAAACCGAGCGGGGGAGGTCCACGTGATCTCGCGACACGACGGAGGCCACTGAGGGCCCTACGCTCGATCATTTCGAGGGAGGAGACGAGGGAGCCAGTTTGAACCTTTGAGATGAGAGGCGAGCGCGTGGAGGAGGCAACGTCGCGGAGTAGATGCAAAGACGGAGCCTCTTGAACGGGGGCGGGCTGACGACCGCGGGCTCGCGCATAGACTGCCGCCTCCGCCGCGCCGCCGGTCGCTCCTGCACCGCCTGGGCCAGGCCAGAAGCTCGGCGAGGACTCTGTGACCAACGACTGCCAGAGCGCCCCAACTCGGGTGGAGCCTGTGACGGGCAGAGGCGCGACCACCGCCGCCTGGGGCCACGCCGCCGACGCTAGCGTCCGAGACGCCAGGACACCGCCCGTTGCTCCGCCCGCCCTTGGGAGGGAGGCTGCCATTGCCAACTGTGCTGCGCTAGGCCGCTGGGCCCAAGGAGGCCGCAGCTTGCGCCACTGCACGTCCTGAACGCTGGAGTTAGAGCGAGCGAGAGAGAGTGAGAGACAGACATTCAGACAGAGAGACTGCCAGCCAGGATGACAATTCCAAACCTCATGCTAGCGCCTGGCCGACGTCGACACCTCATGGCCAACGCCGTGCCCGCCTGACGGTCCGAACAACGCCCGGACAATGACCCGAAAGGGCATGATAATTAAATTAAGGTAAGGTAAACGACGTTAAGTAAATTAATAATGTTATCAGAGGCCCCACATCACGTATTGCAACCAGAATTAAAATCCATTTTTAACCAAATCATGATGAGTTTCCATGCATTGATGCATTGAAAAGCCGGTCACGCATGCGTTCCATCATAATTTCAGAGGTGGGCAACCGGGGCAACGCTGCAGACAGGGAATCAGAACAGGTGAGTCGTGTCACCATGGGATTCACTCCCCCCCCTCTACGGCGAATTGGCGCAGTGCCAGTCGCGGTCAGATCGACCAGATTAAAGTTAACATTGATAAAAAATAAAATAAAAAGGGCAAGGTGTTAAAGCACATGTGATTGTTTAACCTTCTAAATATTAAAATATTATTCTCGTACTTAGCCTAATTTTAAATCTTCTGCAGTTGCTAATCCACAATATAGATTTAATAAGGTAACCAACTTTATTCTCAATGTATATCTAAGTAAACGTTACTGTTTGCATGGAATAGTCAATTTGACTGTACAGATGGATCATACGAAAATACATATAACACTACTTTTTTTCTAGACTTTGCTCTAATCGAACTATGTTATAAAAGTATATTCAACATGAATGTTTCAACGTGCAGAGTTTGACTTATGGATTACGTTTAAATTAACTAGGCGCACTGTGTTCCATTTAAGTCTTTAGACCGGCTAAGCTGGCTCAGAGGGTATCGCTGTGGTGCCTCTGTTCGGGATGTTCTAGGCTTCGAGTCCCGACGTATTTACGACATTAGCCACTGGCATAGTCGAAATGTGTTGCTGGCTGGAGGAGAATTCCAGCAAGAGGCTGCACTGCTCTGTACTTTTCTGTGGTTTCTTCCAACACTATCAGACTAATACCGGAGCATTACGCAAGCTTCAGGGGGCATAGCTTACTTGGTGTACATTGATGTGGTGCGGGTTGCCTGCAAACAGCGTGTCAAGATTGCAGGAGACACTAGAAATATTTTCGGTCTCCAATAAATATTAAGGACTTATTTTAACATTAATAACCTTTGCACTGTATTATCGAACTGTATCTAACTATCGACTTATTACCCTCGTATTGATAATTGTGTTAAATGTTGTGTATTACATTGCTAGCAGCTTAAAATTTTATATTATTTTTTCAAGAATGTTATTTAATAAAACACACTTAGGCAACTAGGTGATTAACAGAACTGCTGAACTAAATGCATACCACAAAATCATGTTTTATTTATTTCTCAGAATTGACAATACTTTTAAGTAATAATTGTACTTCAAACATTGTTGACTTTCTTACAGTTTTGCGGCATTGGCAAAAACAAGCCCACCCATAACACGCGCTAAATATAACTTTAGGAAACGATGATGCAATGATGGGTATTAATACACGAGTGTGATATATATAAATTTCGCACGAGTGTACTAATACACATTACATAGAGTTTCATTCAATCCTTTTTCTACGACTTATAGTGAGTAACGTTTATAAGTTAAACTATTACGTTGAATCGTTTCGTGGCGTTTGACATGCAGGATTCACCTCCATAACTCTACCCTGCCATTTCTAACCCTGCCACAGATGGCTTTGGTTACCGCCTGTGAGGTAGTACTGCGTTTGTCAAATAAGTTCAAAGGGAAATTGCGATCCAATTTATTTTAAATAATATTCCACGTATAAAATTACTAGTAATAAAATAAATTTAAACTGGCAAGCATAATAAAGTATTAAATGCAATTTTAATGTACACAATCGAATGAAACATTTACTATAACGATTCTCAATGATTAATTGTCAATACTAGGTTTGTCACCTTGTCAAGAACCTACATCATAATGAAATCTGTATCATAATGAGTATCATTTACAACGAAAATTACTTGATCAATGTCTGCCGTCATATTTTATTCCCTCCCCTCGCGACTTTGAAAGTAAACGTTCCGCATAGGTGCCCTGGTGCTGGAAATGAAGGGAGGCCGTTTAGAATCTGCATGTTCGCTTTGAGCGCCAACACTCCGAGGGCTGTCGGACCCGGCCGGGCGTTCGCCGCTCCTCGCGCCAGCTGCTTTGTGTTCCCTTTCCATCCGCCGGCTCCGCTTGTACGAGAGAAGCAGCGCGCCGCGCGACGCGATCTTTGACACGCGCAGCTGCGCGCTGAGGAGCCACGGGAGTGGAGGCCCACAATCGAGCTCGTTGGTCAGCTACTGAGGAATTCTCTTTGGGTTCTTTTCGCTTAGTTCTTTTTACCTACATAGCTATTTCAAAATAGAATATTTCATAAACATGCCCATTTTGTAGACATAAAAAAGTCATTGAGATGCGTTTTCGCTAAACAAAAATGTGCATAAAAACATTTCACCTTATGCACAATTTAAATAATATTTTTAGGAAGAAACCCCATGTCGGGTCCGCCAGGTTCATCTCAGGGGTGACTACTTCGGTTGTGACCTTTGGCCGATGTTTGTTTCAAGTTGCCTAGTGGTGAAATTTGTGGCACTGGTGTGATATATTCTTTTCCAGGACATTATTAATTTTCAGGTTATTGTATTTCCTGTAACCGAGGTTCACTATAACCGGGGTTCATGTTCATTATAACCGAATGTTATGTTTATTTGTAATGAAACTGAAACGACACCCGTGACGTAAGTTCCTCATAAGCGAGGGTTTACTGTATCTGAGTTCTCTACAACGGGAGTCGACATACGGTATCGCATATTACACATTTCTAGCAACAAACAGGTACAAGCAAATTTCAAGTATTAAGTAAGCAAATTTGAAGTATTATTTTAGGCCCATGAACCCCGATAGGGTTTTGTCGCAAGTCAAAGAACATTTGGGCAAAAGTTATTGTATAAGCAATCGCTCTAGTGTGTCAAAAGTTTTAATTAAACGAAAACACACACTTCCTTTTTTAAAACAGATGTATACATTTACGAATGTATAAGCATACAATTATATACATGTACTTGCATTGCAGACAAAATTATTTTTAAAACTGTATAGCATGAGTTTTGGAATCGCCATCCTGGCTGTCTCTCTGTCTGTATGTCTTTCACTCTCTCTCGCTCGCTCTAACTCTTATATTTTCAAGCCAACAATGATATTACGTTTTAGACACATTGATTGTATATGAAGCATTGATAACATGAAAATAGTAAAATTATCTTGAGACACAAAAAACTCGCGTTTTGAAACATTGTAGAAAAATCAATCAATCTATTGACTAATCAATACATGTCTCAACAATAATAATGAGGGCCGCAGACATTTACCGAAATACAATGAAAATGAAACGTCTATGTAATTTGACTTCGTTTTCTCAAACGCATTATGCCTTTTATACTCCTCTGATTTCTTAGAAATTACAACAAAAAGCCAATATTTTAAAACCTATTATGTTATTTGTCTCTTCCAATGTTTGATTATAAAATACTCGTATAATTAGACTTTTGTAATAGATAACAAATGTAACTACAAATATTTTGTACATGATATGAAATCATTGCATAATTAAAGAAACATATGCTGATATGTGAATAAATAATTTTAAATATTATATCGCAATCACATAAAACGTTATATCACAAAACATGACAAAATATTCCTTCTTGTCACTATTATATATTCAGAAGGAATCACTATAATATTACGTTGGTATTTTTATTAACGTATTGAACTTGCATAAGTCAGTTCACACTTTTTCCTGTAAATGCATAGAGATAGACTTACTGATTTACTGACATCTGCATGCAGACGTGCTGGCACGACTATAACAAAACGATTCGTAACGAGGAGAGAAGCTGAAAGTCAAATGAAAGGGCGCTCCACCCCCGTTTGTGCATCGGTGGAGGGGCACTGGACAAGCCGTCGGCGGTCGGTCGCGCGGCCGCGCTGAGGGAGCAGGGGACGGAGTGGGGAAGGGGGCGAGGCAGAGGGAAGCGGGGGTGGAGGCATGAGGAGCAGGGCGGGGAGAGGCTGGGTGGGCCTGGGCATGGAAGCCGCGGGAGCGTGACGGGGGTGGGGCGAGCGTTGTTGGCGTGGGGTGGGGTGACGATGAGTGGGGTGAAGAATCACGAGGATGGGGGATAGAAGAGGGGCGGGGAGAGCTGGGGCGGGGAAGAGGTAGGGAGGTTCGTGGCGGAGGAGGGGCGCGGGGTGATGAGGGCCGGGAGGGGGGATTGGAGAATAGGGCGTGCCGGGGGTGAGACGGACCGTGAGGAGGGGCGGGGCGCCGGGGCAGTCTGGAGGCCGTGAATTGTTAACGAGAGGAGCCTGCTGGCGCTCTCTAATCCGCGGCTTCACCGCAGCTCCGCCGCCGGGACTCGCCGGGCCCTGCTCGCCAGCGTTCCGCCGCTCTCGGCCAATCCCTGCACGCCTGCACTCCACTCCGCTCCTCTCCACTCCACTTCGCCCCTCAACTCACGCCCGCCCGGCCCCAAACATTTTCAGCACAACTCAACTCGACAAACCCACCATAACTCTCCCCACTCGGCACAACACACGAACTCCCCATCAGTAGACGCAGTTGACTATAACTCCTCAATGGATCTCAACTCAATTCGCCATTCCCATTCGGCCAAACTCGACCCGACTCGCTCAACTTTCTGATTCCTCCCTGAATCCATAGCAAACATCCACTCGCTTCATTCTATCTCTTCACGCCTCGTAGTGTCATTTCTGCCCCAACCAATGGCAAGTCATTTGAACCTACTACATCCCATCAAATCTCGTCACAGTCTACGTCCAATCAACCCCATCCTTGTTTTACTTTCTTCCTACGGCGTAGAGAAAAAGTTATGTAATGCTGCGCGAAAAATATGAAAACTGACAAAAAAACTTATTAAAAGGTATTGGTTACTACCAGGTGGATAAATTCAGTTGCTAAATTTAGAAAAAAATCATCTATCACGTAGTGTATCCATAATTCAAGTTTTGTGAGTTTTGATACCGAAAAATTGAATAACAGCGAAACGTTTTTCTGCCTGACTTTCTGTCTGTGAACAACTCCGACGGCTGAACCGTTCAGCCGATTTTCTCCGTAATTGATTTTCTCCTGTCGATCTGGCTGACGTCGCGGCCCCGTGAATTTGAAATCGAAATATTAATTTTGGAGATACTTTACATGAAGCTCCTCGGAACATTTTCCAAATTTTCAAAAAAATAGCTCTACTGACTATTATTGATATTTCTTTTTAGATAGTGTAAAGGATGTTTACACTATTAGGAGAATAATGCAGGTCTCACTTTTCTTGAAAACCTTAATTTTTTGAAAATTACAAAAGTTCAAAAATTTCAGCGTGTTTCCACAACTCAAATATTAATGATAGAGATTTTTCTTAATGAAATATGTTCCTTAAAGATAGATTTTGAAATAAGGTCTTGGATAATTTTTTAAAAATTTCAAAACTTTTTGCGTGAAAATACAGATCAGAAAGTGCGTGCTATTTTAGCACTACTAGTTTCCACTCGCAGGCCCTCCTCCGCAGACTTTCCGTGCCGTCCTTCGCCTGCCGCAGCTCACTCTTCGCCTCGTCTTTATTCCTGCAGCCTCCGTCCGCCGCCGTGACGCGCCACCGGCGCCGCCCACGTGACCCGTCACTTGTCCCTCCCACCCCCTCTGCCTCTGCAGTTGTTCCCGAGCCCAGGCAGTTTTGCCTTCTCGTATACGCACGTGTGTGAGGAGTAATCTACTACGTAGGATAAGGAAAGACATGAAATGCTACGGAAAATTGATTTCGAGATTTCAACGGAAATACACGTTTTGGGAGTCCCCTTTTTACGGAAATCTGTTGTTTGTTTCAGAACGTCTGGCCGTCTGGTCGCCTGTCTGTCTGTACGCGTGTTCGTCTGTTGGTCGTCTGTCCTTGAACACCACTAGCGCCTAAACCATGCGTAGGATTTTTCTATTTTGTGCTGCATTTTATGCATTGTGTCCACACGACGTTTTGTGAAAACTCCCTTTTCTGTTACATGCGTTTATTTTCTATGTGTTATCCAAGAGTTCTTCAAAACGTCTTCAGATGTCCATCTGTTTGTATTTAAAAATTCTGTTGGAAGTTTTCTCTTGGTTTCTTCACCACACATACGTTTCTCATTATATCTACTGCGTTAAATAATAGACTAAATAAATATTTGTTTAAAGCTCACAGTGTATATGAGAACAAGTAAACTTTGTCTCCACGCTGCGACGTTTCAATTAAGAAAGAACGCAGACTCTCTCGTTTTTCGCTCCTGATTTATCTCGCCCACGATAGCTCCCAGCGCGTCCCTCGTCCCGAGGCAGACGTCCCCTCGAATGCCGCACTCATCCGTCTCGCAGCGCCTCGGGCGGCGCATTGGGGAAAGGTCTCAAAAGCTGGCCACAGTCGAAAAAAAGGCTTGTGTTTGGGGAATTTGTTTACATGCATTACAAATACTTACAAACATATTAAAATTACTTAATTAATAATTAATATTCGCACAAATGGTACATTTATTTTTTTAGTGGAAGCAGTTATAAGTTTCACAGATTTCCACAACAAAATTTGTATAAACTTCATTCTCTATTAATTAGTTATTGAAATGTCAAAGAACAGCTATTAGCTGCTATTTTGCATTTCATGTGCAGAGACATTTTTAGACGTTTTTACAATTTTTAATCCGTCATATTGGATACGCCATTTTGTTTTTGTTGCAATTTTGACATTGGAATCGTAATCAGCATGCCCCAAAACCGTTGTATACAAATGTTCCTTAAATTTGTACAACGTTATCATACTTTGGCCAGATTTTCGGGATCTTGCCCCAACGTGCGGCCGGGACATGCCTCTTGCAGCCGCTGTGTGTTCTCCTTAATTAAAATAGCAACAATGAACCGCCTTCGTTGGCAAGCGCAGAATTTACGTGCGTGAATGCTTACATCTCATACTCAAACGAGCGGATTTGCTCTCTGATAAATCGTCACTCCGGCGTTTCTAATATTTAGCACATGTCCTGTTCTTGGCTGAACCGAAACGGTACAGAGGTGGCGTAGAATCTCGGCCTGCGGATAAGTGGTTCGGGTTATTAGCACGAAGACATCCCTCCGTCGTGTATTCTAGTCTTAATTACCTTAGGGTAGGCTGTTTAATTGTTACATATTCATAGATACTGGGATATTTTTAAGACAAGCGCGTGGTTATAATTTACCTCGGTTGGGAATGAAACCCAGGGTTGCGCCCTGGAAAGCAAGCGCGCTAACCATAGAGAGCATTTTTTATCATCTACTTTGAAAATAATACAGAATACTGCCTATTTGCAATTATGCAGTCTAGTAGTAATATTCCAGCAAAAGCCTTCTCAGTTTTACAGCTCAACCAATTAGACGTTGAGCGACATAAACAGTTTTCATCGGAAAAACTTTTTTTTTTCGAGATTGAATTGGTGACTTGAGTAGAGGGAACGCATTCATCAAGTGAATTTCCTGACTTTATTATGTATTTGGCTTGTAAACTATACATTGCCTCTCATTGCATTTGTTTTAGCGTGAACTGAATTTTAACGATTGCTTTTGTTTATTGTATATTTTACACATATTGAATTGTATAACTCGTTAAAACTGTTGTATTTTTACTTACAACTATCTGAAAAATAGATCAATCATGATGTCTCGTTTTTTCATGTAATTGTATTAATTTTAATAACAATAAGAATTTCTATATAGATATAGCATTTCGAATTAATACATTACTTATATTTTATTCGTTCTTACATATGTCAAATTATATTTTTCCCTGTGAAATATTATAAATTATTTAGCGCATCTGTAAATAAACGTCTGCAAATAATATTTATAGGGATATGTATAATTATTTGAAAGATGTTATTAATTTTGTAATGAATAGCTTTTAACTCAGAAGAAAATAATTTTTAGAAACATTACAATGAATATAAAACGTATGTTTAGTTTGAAACACAGAAGAAATTCTTAACATATTGGTGAAATGGGAATAGCTATTTAAAATCACTACACAAAATCTGAAACGAGAAACAATCTGAGACAAATAAAATATTTTGACATGCAACAATTTGTTTTAAAAACTCTTTCTGTTGAGCTGATTTATTGTTAGAGAGATTTGATGAACAGGCTCGTGTTACGAATGCCTGTGTATGCAGCTATAACTACATCGCTTTTTCTTATTGAGGGTCAACAATATCTCTTCCCTTAGTGGGTACAGAATGACACAGTGATATTGATTGATAAGGAAAGTGACGAATGAAGAGAATGGCGCTCAGATATATTACTAAACGTGGGAGGCCTGTCAGAGTTCCATGTGGAAGTCTCCTGCGAACTCATTTCGTGTGGCACAAATTTCATATGCACTGACCGGGATTTGAATCCTACAACCCAGATGCAGAGGGTGATCATGAAGTTCGTTGTGCCACTGGTCACTCTACAATAGATAATTGAAATCAATCATTCATATTCAAATTCAACATGTCATATTTTTTACAAAAACGTCCTTCATTCTCGTTTGCGTCGCCCATTATGCGAAATCCGTTTCGCAGTTTATGTTCCGCAAAGCGGAGCAGGGGCGAAGCAGCGCCCGCCAGCGCTAACCGGATTTTGCGCCACATCCGGCTTCCCGAAATGGAGAGTAATGCGCCTTGCTGACCCATCGCAGACATTTTTATTCAGGCGTCATAATTCCGATGCCCACAAACAGCGACTCTCGTGAAAATTTAAGCAACGATCCCACGTAGCCATAAACGTTTATTGCACGTCACAAAATGGCCTCCCGGCACCGTTCGAGCTGCTTCAGCGAAGCTACTTCAATTGCAGCAGGCTTCCGGCATTGTGTGGCGCACAATGTACATGATTACTCGCTTAAAGTAGTGTTTCATTTCAGATGGAAACATTTATTTCGTGTAATTTATTTTTGAATTATACAGATGGTTACTGTTGCGTTTACCTCACATGTAAATATTTATTTCTTAGGCAAGAAAGAAAGTGTAAAATGTTTAAATATAATATTGTTGTGTTTTGAACAGTGCCGATTAATCAAAATAAAAAATTTAAAAATTCTATTCATAATTTGTTGTTTACTAATATCAAGTAGGAAAATAGTATTTACGTAACAAGGTCGCAAGACATGTGATTCACAAACTCGCCTCTTTGACAAACTCGACTCGTGCGTGAATGACCTCGCGCCCGTGTTGCTTATACTATTTTCCAGATGGAAAATAACCCGACGTAATACGCCTTGAGTGAAACGCAATACGAGAAGTAGAGGAATATGAATTTAATATCAAATAACAAGAAATATCTTACTTGTACAAAAGGACATGGATTCCAGTAACAGTACTGTTTGTAAAATAATTAGCAAAGACGTCGTCAAGACGAAAGACAATTGCGAATCGTTACAAATGTTTCTCACACTCTTCGCGCTGATTCGCACAACGAAAAAATTAGCTGTTTTCCACACGAAAAAGAAGTAAGAAAAATTGCAGTTTGCTCACGGAGGCGTATTAAAAATACGTGTTACGTTACACTTAGTTGAAAGATTTTTTTCGATGCAGTTTTGTTATATACACTCTAGCGACATGATCCAGAAGTTCATTTTTCTGCTGTCAAGGAAAGCATCAGAAAGGCCACAATGGATATTGCTTAATCTAAATCAAATATTTTCAGTTAATTATCAAATCGATTCTTTTCATGTAGTCAGTGGATAAATACATCCACGGTTTCTAAATCGATTTTATAAGTTACTGCCCCCTTTAAATGGTTCTTCGTGTTAGATTTGTTCATTAGAATTTAAGCCAGAAGTAATATGAAACTCCGGTATTTCTTTTCTAAGCTATTCGACACAAATGTTTGTCAGATATTTATGTTCAGTTCAAGAAAGTTCTCTCTGGTGTTCATAGCAAAGAAAATCTCTATTTCTTGAAGTATGCTACTGAAGGAGGGTACTATACCGATCGGCAACATTACCATTATTGCTTTCTGTTGCGTTTTGCTATGAAAAGTATTTGTTGGTGTTTCGACTGCAGGTAAAGCAAGTATTTTGCATAATCGTCGAAGGAATTGTTATCATTATAATTCTATTCTGAATGTGCTGCAATTCTTACGCTTGCATCGGTCCTTTTATTTTTATTTTGTTTCTTTCTTCTCCCTTCACTCGAAAGACCTTTGCAATGACGTTTATCTTCTGGTTAATATAAACTCTTTTGTTGATTTTGCAGGATTCATTTTGCGCATCTTCGAATTATTTTTCAATTGCAACTTAAAATACACTAACTTACAATACTCGTATCAGTTTGTAGGAATCCAACGCGCTTTTTCAGGACACATCACATCACCTGACAAGTTTTGTCATAAAGGAAAAACCTCATTTTTCACTTTTTAGAGCTTCAGTCATGTAGTGCAAACCAACTTTGTTTCCTTCAACATTGTTTGCAAATAATTAATAAATTAAAAAATATATTTTTATCAGGCATATCATT
This sequence comes from Gryllus longicercus, assembly GCA_038098605.1. Lineage (NCBI taxonomy): Eukaryota > Metazoa > Arthropoda > Insecta > Orthoptera > Gryllidae > Gryllus > Gryllus longicercus. The sequence continues at coordinate 1,337,718 of JAZDUA010000142.1, read as the reverse complement.
TATTAGTATAGGCTGAATAAAAATAGAAATCTCAAAATCTTGTAATCTCTTCATTAAAGTGAGATTTTAGATAATGATGTCATTTTATAAGTATGACATCTACTAATACGAAACGTTACACACATTACACTGGATTGGTAAGAAATAAAAAAACTAAAGCAAATCACATAGATTTATCCAGAATTACCGCGTCAAATACTGAAAACCATATCGTCGTGATATTTCTTTATGACGGTGACATTCTGTTTATACTGAATATAACAGCAACCGAAAAATTTCAATATAGAAACGAACACATCTATTTAATGAATTGAAAACAACAGAAGAACAAAGAGTAATTGAAGTAATTGCAGAAATCCAGTCAATAAACGTTCTCTCTCTCTCTCTCTCTCTCTCTCTCTCTCTCTCTCTCTCTCTCTCTCTCTCTCTCTCTCTCTCTCTCTCTCTCTCTCTCTCTCTCTCTCTCTGACGCACCGCTAATCGGCGCTGGATCGGTCATCGCTTAGTAGAGCTGTGCAAAAGACGAGCAAAATGTTCCTTCCGTTGATTAAAATCAATACCGGTTTCATTTACATTTACAACCAACAGTTTCACTTACTACTGCTGTAAATGGTACTAATATTACGTCTTCCTCCAAACGAAGTACTTAAACGCCATTGGTCAAACATGGTCACTGGCCTAAAATGATCTTCTACCGACACGATACCGTAGAAGTTTGAAACATTTTTTTTGAACCACCCTGCATTGGACTGAAATTTTATTAAAATGTAAAGACAGATAGATACGAATATTGGTCTACTATTGCGGCGATTCAAATAAAATAACCGGCACAAATATACATTTGTGAGAGCACGCTCTGTAGCGAAATGAATCAAAAACCAAAACCAGGGACCAAGAAAAGACAGTGTAGAATTACAACGAGTAAGATTAGTGTAAACGCTGCGTAAACGTTGTGTGACGTTGCTGAAATACGCGGCCCGTCTCGGCGGATGACGTCACTCTGGAGGGTCGCCAGGCGCCATCGAGCGGGTAGGACCACGCGCCGCTCTGCTCCGCTCTGCTTGGCCGCTGCGTTTTGGCGACGCGCGCTCGTCATCGGCGTAGCGAACCGGCGCGGCCCTCCTCAGCGCCCGGCGCCAGTCGCCCTGCGGATACGCGCGTTGCAGCAAACGCTGCCGCCGCCGCCTCCTGGAGCCTACCCGCTAGTTCCGGCCCAGCCGTCGGAAGCGAGATCCGGCTTCTGTGACCAGTTGTTCGCAGACCACACATTTTGCGTTCTGTTCTCCGCGTGATTACACGAGGTTTTTGGGAATTATTGTGTGAAGGATTTGAAGCGCCAGTCGCCTAGCTGCTGCTGCTGCTGCTGCTGTCGAGCCGCTCCGCCGCCAAAACCTACTCGCTACATTCAGTCTTTGCGAAGTGGCCAGTGGATCACAGGGCACACATCTTGTGTTCTGGTCTACAAATGATTACATGAGGTTTTAGGGAATTATTGTGTGAAAAAATTGTTTCATTCCAAGATAATTTTTGGCGTTCTACGTGTGATTACACGAGGTTTGTGGGAATTGTTGTGTGATGAATTAGTCGATCTCAAGAGAGATTTTTAACCCAGCGCTGGATACGGTCTCTGCAAAGCGACTAGTGTCTTAGCGCACACCTTTTATGTTTTGGTCTACACGTCTACACAAGATTTTGGGAAATTATGGTGTAAAGGATTAGCTCTATTCCAAGTGAATTTTTACAGTGAGGTTCGTCGTCACCCGAAGGTATGTTCCACTAATATCAAGCCAAGTCGGTGTTGATTAATTTTAGGCAATGTGAAACATGCCATAAATTGATACATTATCGAATCGCAAATCGCAAGAAGTCTCGAGTCATATTAATGCAAAAACTAGCAGGACCTCATAAAAATGAACTGTTGACAGAACACGCAGTTTTTGGCTGAATAAACGAAGATTTGGAAACTAATCTGTGAAGCATCATTTCGATTCCAAGAGAGTTATTGACCGTGCGTTTGTCGTCTTTCGTAGGCGTTTCGTCGTTCCGCTAATTGTTAGCAAAATCAATTATGATTGGTTTTAGGTGAAGTGAAATTTGCATTAAAACGATATATTATCAAATCGCTATTCGCAGGAAACAGCCATTAATGTTAATGCCAGTACTTCATGCGTCTCTTCGAAGCTAATCAGGGCTGGGAGGACAAGGTGTTTTTGGACATGAAGTTTTACGGAACTTTTGTATGAAGCATTAGTTCGATTGCTTGAGAATTATTGGCCGTGAGATTGTCAACTGATGGCGATTGCTCTTAACTTCAAGGATCGATTTGAGGCGAACAGAATCGCGATTTGCAAGAGATCAAGAATTGCAGGAATAATGCCGTTGTCTCAAATCTTCACATAAAACTAGTACACATATTCACGTGTGTTATGTTGATGTTTATTTGACACTTGATTTGAGACAAACGTGTGGATCGTGACACACCTCAAATTCAACAGGGTACTTACTGGCAAATTTTTGGGCGTCATTTTTTTCTAAAGCGGTTAAGTTATTATTTCAAGTGAAGTTATTTTACAGAGTTAATGTCTACTTCTTTGAAACAAAATATAGAGTTAAAGTAAGACAGCACCAGAGGGTTTTTGAATTGTAAATCACATATATATCAAATAATTAAAATTCAAGAAGATGAATCTAGGAAATTAATGTTAATTTGTGTTATTTAAATTTAATTATTAAGTATGTTTCCCTAAAAAAATTGAAAGATAGCCTATAGGTCGTTTCACTCAATACTGTAAAATAAATTATACGTAAATTTATATTCAGAGAAAGTTAGTAGTTCTTGTTTAAGATATATTTCTCTTCCAAAATGTTTATCATTCTTTGCGTGTGTTTCAAAAAAATCTATTCAGTCGTAGTTAAAGTGAAAATTTCAAGGCAGGAGAGCATTATCATATCGCTATTTCCAATAAATCGCGAGTAACATTTCAAAGAATTCAATGCATGTATTGAGAAGTAATGTATGCTATTGTGTGTGTTAAAGTATTTAAGAGATACTTAATGAACGTCAATTAATATCTTCGATATCATTTTTGCATATTTCTTGCTAGTTATAGACGAACTAAAAGTAACAGGAGATCCGAGAAATATTGAATCTTGAACTGTGAGAAATCACAAGTGTGGTTAATGCGAGTGACCCAAATACTCACTGAAAGTAAAAATCAATGGCTATAGGCGATCTTCAAAAGACATTCTCCTGAAAAATGCTAACTATACTACATTAATTACAAACTGTCCATTGTACCCAACAATCTCAGTATTGCTTCAGGTATTAAATTTTGAAGCAAGAAATCTCCCTAACTTCTAATGCGAATTGCATTAAGGTTCTCCACAAGTTGTGATACTATCTTCATTTCTTATGCAAAAATTTTTTGTTTACTCGTAAGTATGCACAGTGTGTTCTGCTGAAAAGAAACCGCGTGCGTCTCACAGCGCTGGTGAATTTACGGCCCTTCGAGGGAGGTGCAGCTGTGACAGGCGAGGACGCCATTCCGTTCCCTGAGCCACCTGTGGCGTTCGCACGTGTGAGTGCATGTCCCCAGGGAGTCGTGGGGAAGCCCTAAAAGGATCATCGTGGGTTCCTTTGTCCCAGTTTGAGTTCGAGAGAAGTGCGCGACTTCGCAAGCGAAATGCGTAACGTTCGGCGACCGGTCGGCCGCTACCAAAGCGGCCAGCGCAAGCCCTCGGTGAAAGCGGCTTCCGTCAAGCGCAGCACTCACTCGCCTGTCAAGCGCGGCACTGAAGTTCCAATCAAGCGCAGCACTGAATTTCCGTTCAAGCGCAACACGGAACTTCAGTTCAAGCGCAGCACTGAAGTTCCATTCAAGCGCAGCACTGAGGTCATAGTCGAGCGCAGCACTGGAGCTCCGACCAAGCACAGTTGTGAGTTTTCCTATAAGCGAGGCAATGGGGAGTCTGTCCAGAAGAAAGCATCGCTGGATCAAGTTTCAGTCGATAAGAAGACTGCAGCCACGGCAGCACAACATGAGAACATTGGGAAGAATAAAAACGTAAATATGTTTATTATGACTGTAACAGCTTTTAGTGACGAAGGCATTGGTCTAATTTTTGTCGCGCTGATTCTCAACAAGCATGATCTCTCTAAATTTGCTTTTTTGTGCTTCAACTCTCTTCTTTTTAGATAGTCTTCGTCTGTTTCTGCTTTCTTAATAGCCTTTTCTTCCTTACATTTGATTTTACTAATATTTTTCTTCATAATTTGTGTTAAATATTTTCTCTTCTTTGTTATTGTTCTCTCATAACATGTTGCTTGATTACCTTATGCTTTTTGTCCATTGAATTTTAATCTTTAAAAAAATAAATTGTTACTATTTATAATGTTCCTGGTTGCAGGATCATATTTTCTCTTAAATTTTCTCTTATTCTTATGCTTACGCTCTTTAGATGGAAGCTAGAGGTGCTACAAAATAATTTTTTCTCACATTATTTCTCACAGCTCCCGTGTATTGACTTATTTTCTGTTCACGTCTTACTGGTTTCTGCTTTTTGTTTACGTCTATACACTTGGGTACTAGCCATATTCAAGTGTTAGCTGTAACACATAAATTATCATAGTTGTGTTTTCACCTTTGACGTCCGCGAATATAATTTCGCACGGTAGCTAAGCTGTGTGCTCTTGATCTGCTTTTCCGTCCATCTGTTTCAAGTTGCTTAATCTCCCTGAAATTTATGCCTCACCTCGTCTCACGCAAAGCCCCTATTGCGTCTCGTAGATTAAATGGGGACACTAGAAGTGTTTGACGTCGCCTTCAATTCCTCGGAGTAACCTGTATTCCGAGTTGTTCATTAATTCGCTCTCCACAAGCAATATTTTATTTCGACACGGAAAGTGACATTTAATGAAGACAAATAGAACGTTTAATTGGTTTGTCATAATTATGACACTGCGTTAAATAATGTTTATGTGTACAACAAAACACACGATGAGGATTTGAAATACTACTGTATCAATACTGTATTTGTTGTACCTCGTTCCATCTCTTTTAAAACCTCTCAAGGTGCGAGTTTTTGAAAATATTTCTAGCTTTGTTTCTTGGGAAAAATTATCTTCATCTTCCTTTCAACTTATTTTGTATGAAAACAGAATGCCATGTTGACACATATTGACTGACTTGATAGTTCTGCAGAACTGAAATAAATTTGACACCACGTATAGTAACTATGCTGGAAGTAAGCGTGGTCGGCCTCAATAGATATGGCGTGAAACTGGTACAACACATCTCGTAGATGATAGCATCTTTCGGCCTCACCTCGCAGGTAATATTTTAAAATTCTGAAAATACTGCGCAAGATCAAACACAGATGGAAGCCCCTTGCTGACCGTATGTATTGTGGAGAATCGTGATGATATCTTCATCAGTCCGGTGCCAAACACACGAAGTGCATCGGCTGCTCACAGGCGGCGTTCTCTTGTTTCTTCAACCAACTCTTCAAAGTTGTTGATGCCGGTCCAGGTTTCGATATTCTGTGACCATGATTGCTTTCTTTTACCTGGTGAGTGCCTTACTTCCATTCTGTCTTATAAAATTAGCTGTAAAGGTTTTTATTTTTTCCTCTCAGAATGAGCCACAGGAATGATGTCTTTCTTCATTCAATTGTTCCCAATAGTTCTCTGCCCAACCCTACTCTACGCGCCACTTCAGAATTGCTCGCTTTCTTAAGCCATAATATTTTTAGAAGTCGGCGCAAGAACCACAATTCTATTTCTTCTAATCTCTTTAGTGAAGCTGCTTTAATCGATCAAGTTTCCACTCCATAGAGTAGGACAGGGATAACATTGATTGTATCGCTCTTATTCTCAGTTGAAGGGGCAAGTCTGGGTATATCATCACATTTCGTAGCTTCCGGAACACTTCCTTAGCAATCCCACAATGAATCTTAATTTCCTCGTCCACAGTCAAGCTTCGAGTTTATCACAGATCCTACATACTTAAATTTGCTACCTTTCTCTAATTGTTTATCATTTATGACTAATGGCACATTTTGGCGAGGGGATTTTTCGACTGACACCTACAGTCTTCTTGGCATATTAACTGCACTCTTGTGATATTTAATATTAATTACCTGAAAGATTCAACACTTATGCTTTGCTGATGTAAGTTATTGTTATTAAGTATATTTTACCTTATTTTTTACTCAGCAATAGAGGTGTACCCTTAAACGTACTAAAGCCACGTCACCAAGTACCACGTGATCGACAGAAAACACGAAAACTCAATTCAATTAATAATTTAAAAATATTTGTATGTAAGTTTCATGACATAAGGGCTTATTTTTAATTTAGGGTAAATGGTATTGGTGACATTTTTAGTTTTCTTAGTTACAATCTATAAGTAATTAATGCGAATTTCCATTTTCGAGAAAAGAAAGTGTTCTAACTTTAGATATAGTGATCCCATTAAATTTGTGTCGTGTTGGATTATAGATGCACGTTTGAAAAAGTTCATTGCCCAGGAGCGAATTTATCTGGTTGCTACAAACGAATAGGTCAAATTGCTTTCTTCTGCGAAATTAAGAATTTGCTCTTTATTGCGCTCTAGTGACATTTAATTCTAATGACCTGAAAGATGCGATACTTTATGCTTTGAAGGTTATAAAACAATATTTACTTCCCCAAAATCCATGTAAACATGATGTTCCATTCACTTGATAAAAACTCAATAAATAATAGTAAAGATGCTAAAAATGTATAAAACAATAAATAAATTCCAGCGTGAATACGCTCAGTCTGATAACTTTATCCCAAAATCATAAATAGGTTAGGAATTAATCTACCCTCAACAAAACAATATAAAAAAGATAATATATTATCATCGAAAAATTTCAACGAAAAAAAGAACATTCAGAAAATAATTAAAAAAATAAATATTATTCGTGATAATTAAATAATTGGTTACTGCTGAACTGATTTTATGACAAAAGATTGTATTCGAATTACTTGTATTATACTCGGTCGCACTGAATATAATGAGTTATAAATATTGTTTTCTTCATGTCATCAAATGAAAAAAATACATTTTTCAGCGTCATTCATTTGTATTTATTATATTAAAATTATTGACATTAATCTTGACATTATCGTCTACATTGTATTTCGATTTTCAAGGAATTTCGGTAGCAAAAATTTTGTAGTTCTACTGAACCAAACTCATGCTTTCTACTTTTTCAATACTATTTACGTAGTATAGAGAACGCTTTGTTGAAAGTGGGAATATATTTGTCAGAAAAAATTCGAATTGTGGAGCCCTCTTTATCGATAAAGATGATAAATCTTATTACTATTTGTACTAAATAACTTTGGTCACGTTGTATAGTCATAATCCTCATTTCATAAGTCCTTGATAACAAAAGGAAAGTGTACAAGATGTCTGTGGGTCCATCTATGGTCAACCCTAACACCTAAACCATTCGGATGACTTTCTCTAAAATTAATATACCCCCATCGACCTAGCATCAATGTGGAACAAATACTAAGGCCAAACAAAGACTGGAAATACAAAAAATCGCATTATGTGCAACAAGTAATATTTTATGCCAAGTTTAGTAGAAACACGCCTAGTCACTGGATCTGCTTCGTAGATACCTTCAACGTAGAGTGGATTTTTGACTGTTACCTTTAGTCGTGAAGTGAGGCGATAATAGTATTAATATTAGTATTATCATAACGTTAACTTACATAATGTCAAGAAACAGAAAAAAAATTGAACTTTTGCATGTTTCGAAAAATAAGTATTTTAACGAACATGCGACATGCACTCTTAAAAGTCCTTCAAACTATGCGACAATAAAATTTAATAAAGCACGAATGAGCTATTTTTAAATTTTTTAAAATTCCTTGGGGTTATCATATAAAGTAGCCTGAAAATTAAAATATCTCTTTGAAATTCAAGAGGCTGCAACACCAGGAATATCGATTGGAGAATATCAATTTTGGAGAAAATCGACTGAACGGTTTAGCCGCTTGCGTTGTTCACAGACGGACGAACAGACGTTTTGCCGTCAATTGATTTTTGGGTATCAAGGACCCATAAAACATTTGCTCTGGCGTCGGATGATTTCCTTTCTAAATCTAGCAACTGGATTTAACCCCTTTTTCTTTACCAGGGCCTCGTAATTAGAGTTTTTCGCGCAACATTCCATAACTTTCTGCCTACTCCGCAGCGAGGGAGTAAAAAGGAAGTGCAGGGCAGAGCCGGCGGAGGCGGAGGGGTGAGCGAGTGGTATCGCTGGCGATCGCCCGTGGTTGCGTGCCACTCGCCCTCTTGCCGCCAGGCTGCGCTGAGGGCAGCTCCGTTCAGTGCGAGGCCGCCCCAGCCCCGCGATCGGGCGCCGTCTGCAGATAAAGATGTCCGCCTCCCTTCACCCGGGCGCGGGGGGTGCAATTAAGAGGCCGAATGCTAAACGATAGACCGGTTCCGAGGCGATTTGGGGAAGGAACTGGTGGTGCTAAACAGCACGTACGTTTGCGCCCGCATTTTCACGCCAAAGTACTCGAATTTTACGAAAATTGTACAGAACAATAACTCAAAACTCAACGGACATGAGACCTGCAACAATTTATTCAACGTCCTTTGCACTATCTAACAACAAAATTTAATTAAAAAAAGGTCTTTTTTTTGAAAATTTTGAAACTGTCACAGAGGCTTCATGTAAAGTCCCCCCCCCCCTCAATTAAAATGTCGATTTCAAACTCCTGGGTGCGAGACATCAGACAGAGCGATTGGGGAATATCAGTTTGGGATAAAACCTGAAGAACAGTTTAGCCGCCAGCGCTGTTCACTGACAAATGGACGGACTTACGTTTTGTCGTCATTCAATTTTTCGTTATCAAGGACCCACAACACACGGATTCCGGCTGAACTCTCACCTCCGTAGCGAGAAAGTAAAAATGATATACATGGAATATCGCAGCAGTGAACAAGTCAAACTCACGGCGTCATATGTTTTTTAAGATTTTGAGTTATTCACATGGCCAAGTCGTATTTTTTGGGTGTGTTAGTAGTTTGGGGGAGTTTGTATATACAAAGTCTTTGAACCTTATTTTTCAGTAGTTTCAATGTTACTACTTGGAGTGTGCGTTTGAAATAAGTTTTAAAACACAATTTTTATTAAACTTAGTTTCACTTGTTTACCGACATTATGTACTATGCGAATCATTTCTACGAAAATGTTTTAAGATAACAAATGGACATTTAAATAAAATGAAGTGGATTTGAGTTATTGCGCAACGAACGCAGAAGATATTTGTCTTCTTTAGAGTAAATATGTGAAAACGCAAATTGAATGTTTTCTGTCTCTATTTCAATTGTTGAATGACCGCTCTTTGGGTTCCCGTCGAGTTGCGTGCGCGCTCAATCCGCCCCGTTGATTTCTGCGCCGGCGGTTGAGGGCTGAGGCCGCGAGGGCGGGGGAGGAGAGCCCTGGAGGCGCGCGCTCCGGAAATGTGCGGAGGCAGCGCGAACTTCCGGCGCCGGCCACCTGACGAACTGCGCGCGCCCACGCAACTCCGCCGCGCTGGCGTGAAGCTCTGCCGAACTAGTGGGAGGGCGAGGGCGAGGACAGGGATCGGAGGTCCTGCGAACGAGGAGGTATAACTCCGCCAAGCGGACTGTGGGAGGGCGATGAGGGCAGCCCTGCGCGGTTTGGCTGCGGAGACAAACAGACTCAGTGTAACAGGAAACTGAAGCATTGATCTAGACAAGGGTCCGAAGACCTTGGTCTAGATGGCGCCTTGTAATGCCAACATAGGTTCTAGAATACACGTGAGAGTCCGTTTAAAACTAGTGGTGCTACAGAAAAGCACAGACTTTCCCGTATTAGTTTTCTATTTCCTATGGTCTCGTCTAGCTATTCGAATTTGCCACGTAGTCTTTGGCTGCCATCTATCGCCGCCCAAAATTCATTTTTCTTTTAAATTCTTAATTATTTGGTTTGTTAATAATAAAACGGAAATATTATTTGAAGAATATTAAATAACCGGAAAAACCGCGTCTTAAATGGCAATTTTCTTTGAAAAATTTGGAGCATTTTGTTAAAAAATGCGCTATAGTATTCGAAAGTTGAAGCACTTTTTCACAGAAAACTTTTGCCTTTTCAAAAAAATTCATTAGAAGTAATTGCAAGCATAATAACTCTTAAATACAACAGTGTGTTTACAAATTGCTGTAAATGTGCATATTACCGGCGTGGGAGATATTAAAAAAATACATGCCCTGAAATGGACGATACATCTTATTAAAGACTTTTTTTTGAGAAAATTGCATTTGAGCGTTTCTATAATTCCGAAATTTTGAGCTAATTTTCACAGAAAACGGTTGAGGTTTCGAGAAGCTTTATTTTACATTATTTAAAGCAAATGAAGTCATAAATATAATAGTGTGAGCGAATTGCTGATAGTGTAAATATTAACGACGTGAGTAACGTAAAAAAATACAGTTTTGTAATTTTTGAGAATACAAAAGAATAGAAGAAAATGGTTTTTATGTCATCGTATAGAGTGCGTTTAGCACAATCCTTACCAAAAGTTTAAAGAAAAATTTGGAGCAGTTTTTGAAAAAGTATTGTTTTTGTAATTTTTTAAAACTGCTCAAATTGCAGGCAGTATTGCGCGATGCGTACTGAAAATTTCAAAATATTGTACATTAATGAAAGAAAAAAATGTAGACAACAAATTGTATTTGAAGGAAAAATCGCTGGCCTTAATTTGTAGTTGTACGAAGACCACGAAAAAAATTCAATCCTTTGAAATTTTTGAAAATTTAAAGTTAACTATGAACCGGGCTCTCTTTAGTCTGACACTTTCATTGGTCAGGTTGTAGGTCAGTAGGATAACTAACAAAAAAAATTATCATAAAGTGTGATAAGGGCAAGAGCCCCTTAAGCGACATAACTAAAAATTACAAAAATTTTACTTATTTGGTTTGGGAATTCACCTGTCCATTACGAACATTCTGTCGATAATAGAAAAAAATTTCTGTTCTATTTTGGTTATATTTTTAATAATTACATAGACCATGTTCTTAATTTTGTTTCTATTAACACTTTAAAATACTCAGTTTATTTTTAATATAATATAATCGACCACTGCTTCTTAGCTTTTGAAAGTTATGCCAGCATTACCGTTGCCTGTGTATGTGTGTGTGAGAGAGAGGAAGGGGAAGGATGGGATGCAGAAGATCGCGCGCGACCTGCATGACCCGTTTGTTACGGTACTGCTCCAGCATTCCTCTGGTATTGATCTGAGACACCACAGAAAACCACCGGTCAGAGCAAGCCACCGCTAGAAATGTCCTCCAGGCAGAGGTTGAATTCGACCTAGCTATTTATTCCCAAATAGCATCGAAAGTCCACCACTGTCAGGACTCGAACCGCAAACTCTCCTGGTCAGAGTCGCTGCGGAGACAGCGCTAAGATCGAGCGTGCGTCTAGATCTGAATTAACTCGCCTAGTTTCAATTTTACTTTCTCGCTACGGAGTAGAGGGGGTCATTTTCAAAATTTTAAAAAAAAAAGACTCCATCGTTTTTGATTAAATTGTCTTGTTGAATTGTGTAAACAAACGTTTAAGGGAATGGTGCTGGTCTCATGTGTGTTAAAAACCCTATTTTTTCAAAAATTTTGAAAGTTCAAATTGTTTTCGGAGTCTTTCTACAACTAAAATATTAAAGATAAAGGTATTTTCCTCTCCCTTAAAGGTACAATTTGAAATAACGTTTCGTACAAGTTTTCAAAAACTTTAGTACTTTTGGCGTAATTTTGCGTGAAAATAAGGGGGAGCAATTGCGTACTGTTTTAGCGCCACTAGTTTGAAATCGAGGTTCCCGGCAGGATAGCGACGTCGCCGGGGCTCGAAACGTTCAAGTCGGAGAGCAGCGCCGTCCGCCGCACGTGTATGCCTAGCGCGAGGCGCGCGCTGTGCGGTGGATGCGGCGCCCGCTGCGTGCGCCTTCCTGTAGATTGCGTCCAGGGTAATTTGCTGGCCCATGCATCTCCCGGGAGGGCCTGCCGCGGAGGGCCCGCCTTATCTGGCGTTTGGGCTGCAAAGACTCGTCTCCGCCGCCGGCGAGAACCTCTTTGCCGGAGGCGCTGCGCGTGAAGGGTGTACTCGCGAGATGAACGCGCGGGAATGAAAGTGCCTTCCTCCAGATGCGAGGGGAAATTAAGAGGGGGTTGTTTTATTTAATTCTGTCATCTTTTGAATAATACTTGAGTAAACTATACACGTCCAGTGGTGGAGAATGTATCGTTTGTTACCTTTCTTTATTTAGCAAAATTGATTTAAATATTAATTTATATTAGAATTATGTAATTATTTAAACAACAGGATTGTATATTACCATATATACGCTACAAAAACAATGTACAATATAATAACAAATGTTTATTATTTAACAATTACCATTTATTATTATTAACCTACAATGCCCCCCTCAAAAAATGATCGGCTGGATCCGCCCCTGTACATGTCACATATCATACTAATCAGGTAGTGGCAGGTCAAATACTAAAATACCTCCCGAACTCTGCATATTATGTTAGATTTAAAGATAATCAATCATGAAACCTTGTCCATTTCTTCGTCCATGATCATGTCTGTTCACATATAATTCGCTTCTTCCATTGATATGGACAATATTCTGAAAATAATGTTCGGCAAACAATTTCTTTACTTTGCAAAGGGGAACCGATGCTTTGTGTAGCAACACGATTCTTAATGTTACCCCAAACTAATTCGATGGGACTGAGATTGGGATCGGGATGAGAAGAAGAGAGGCTGATGTTGAGGCCACATTACCTGTGAACGGTCTTAGAAACAAATAAGGACAACATAACGCCTGTAAACTTCAATTGAAATTAGACCTACGCTAAGACACCCCACACTGCACAAGAGTCAAAGAAAGAGATAGGAGTGAGGACCAGGAGCAGTGCTTCCTATTTATATGTTTTTTATTGAACCTTAATATATTAATTGTTAGCGTTTGTGCATAGACAGCTGAAATAGTTTTGATTTGGATAGCTGACATTTTACTACGGGTAGTCAACCACACTGCCTGCTTGAGCCTTCAGATCTCCCCCGATCTCTTTGGTTAGCGCGCAGTGCGAATAAGAGAGCAATATTTTCAGGGGAAGTAGCGCTTGATGGTGGAAGTTTACCCTCCTCGCGCATGCGTAGTGAAAGGGAGATTAATTGTTATGATATAATAGTCTGTACTTAGGTTTCAAGTTGGAGATATTGCTCTTTCTTTCATATCAGAAAAATTTAGAAGTATATTTCATTCCTTGTATATTGCCTTATTATTGAATTAAGAATTAACATTTTTCCTACGAACTCGAAAACAGAAAGTAGTCAGATACCTAGCACATACGAAAAGTTACGTAAGATATAAAATAATAGTAATGCTTAAATATCTGTATTTTATACGCTCCAATTGCGTTTTTGTTCATTAACATTTCAAACGTAATTTTTGTATACTAATATTTTTTACGGTATGGACTTAGATGCATAAGTAATCTGGAGTGTACATACCTTGAAGCGTGTGAGCGGTAAACATAATTATGCGGTTTCTCAGATTCAGCTTCCCGCTTAGACGCTACCGTACAAACATTTTGTGCATACGTTTTTGAGTATATTTTTTAGCTCGAATTATCGTAGTTTGAGGAAATATTGAGCTAATAAAATGTAGACATCTAGACAACACTAATTTAGAAGATGTCTAGAGAAACGTGTTGAAAATAGTAATAGCATTTTTCAGCATTTAAACCTTTTCATTCATGTTCGAGAAAACACCACCTCTCTAAATCGATCTTCTCCCTCCTGTCTGCTTTCGAAAAGTTGGAATTCAAATTTATTTCCATGTCCAAGATTCGATCGGAGATTACGCCCGCGTGCAACGCACATATTAAACCACACCTCTCCATGACGACCGCTGAAAATGTTTTTTTGACGAGAACAATTACTTCATTTATTCATGAAATATTAGGAGACGTTTGCTTTTATGTAATACAATGAAATTCATACATTTATTTCTAATTAATCCGATTTAAAAGAAATTTTTAGCCGTAAGTCGTACAGGGCAACAACGTTTAGAAATAAATTTTAATTTATTAATTAATAAAAACTGGACATTACTGTACATAACATTATTTAGCCTAAGCTCTTCCTGAAGATTAAATATCTCACCCCCAGATATGAAAGTGTGAAACACGTAAACGTGTAATCATTTACTATCTCTTTGAGTTTCAGAAAAGCAAAGTTGACTTGGAAAAACAACAGTTGTATTTTGTCTACTTAAAATTACAAATTGCATTTATTGATACGTTGTGGTTCAAATTATGATATAATAAATCTCCATCATCTGCAGAAACTGCTTGACTGCCTGAAAAAGTACTTTTACGACGTAGTGAACTCTGAAACTGTCTGTGAAGCTTAATTCTATCGTAAACTAGTTTAGCATGGAGTTTCCAGCATGTTCTTTTATGTTGAACATGTGCTATGCAAGTGCATAATAAAAACAGATTTAACGCACAATACAGTTGTCAACCTCTTCTATCCTGGATCACACAGATGCTTGAAAAAAATTGATAAATTACTTTTAATAAAATATGTGTTTCGTTACGTAATGAGTTTTAAAGATGGTCAATCTTATGAATCAATCCTTAAGGATCCATGTTATGCTTATGAAAGGCCGTACAGTAAAACAGCATTTTACCTTTGTACGAGGGTCACTCCGAAACTACGCGCAACAATTTTTTAAACATCCAATTTATTTTTCTTGCTTGTTCTATTTTTACAGTATGTTGATCCATCCTTTAGGATCAAAAAGTCACTTCTCCACGTATCCTCCGCCTCTTTATACTGCCGTACGTCACCTCGGAACTGGGGCTTGTCTACCCGCACGGCAGAAGTCTGCAGCCTTCATAAAGTAGTAGTCTCCTGTGAAGGACCTATCTGACACAAACCTTCTTCAACTGCAATTCTTTCAATATTCTGCCCACGCACTCGCTTCTCCTACATCCACCTTCAGTGGCAGTGGCAATAATTACACGTTTGTCAGCCAAAATGAGGTTGTGAATGAGCTGCTCGTTGTCAGGAGAATGGAAGAGCGCGGTCCGCCGGTGCTTTCCCTAATTCGCCTGATCATCTGGAATCCCAAAGACTGCCATCAACAGCATCATCTCCGTAAACATTGTTTATCCTCTGGTGAATGTGTGTCAGTCTCATTCACACAGCACGGGAATTCCTTCACAACGCGTTGCTTCCGACGAACTTCTAATGCAGCAGCCATCTTAAACGAGTGCTACAAGAGCAACTCTTGCGAAAACAGGTTGAACTAAATTTAAATTCAAGTGAGAAAAATTGTTCAAAATCTGGTAAAAGTAAAGACGTACAAAAAATTAAGTAAAAAATGCAGGTGCATTACGTTTGGAGTGACCTTTGTATGTGCTTCGAAACTCCCCCAAAACTTGACGTCGCCGATGGCAATCTAAATGTGAAACTTATTACCTTCAATCTGCCTTGTAACTCCACACATCTGCATTTTATCTGCTTAAAATGCCTCTATTACGTTCTTTCGATAACTATCTAACGATGTTCATGAAGGATCCGGAGAACAGCGTTCAGTACCCCATTCTCAGACTAGGTGCTGCGAACGATACTTTATTTGCTCCGAATGGTCTGCGGGAAGTGGTCTATCCCTAGGTTGTGGACGGACACACACAGGTTACCCAATTACCACAATATTATAGTGTTAAATAGAGTGCGCCAGGAAAGTTTCTCCGCACTAATCAAAATCAGGGCCTGCCATTAAACATGGCATTTATGTTGGTAGAAATCAGATCACTGGCGAAAAGTGAAGAGGACAACACTTCCAGCACCTGTTAGTTTGTGATGTGTTCACAATTTAAGTTGCTACCAACATATTTTCTGGAGAAAGTTCTCTCATCAGCGAGGTGACCCCGCGGACAGACTTCCTGCCGCATTGTACTTACATAAAGTGTTTCTCGATGCGTTAGTGTCGAGTGACCTCGTAGCCCGGAGTTCATTTTCGACCCGAGTGAAGGAGTCGACGCCTCTACCGCCTGGGCGCGCTTGTTCCAGAAGCAGACCGCTTCTATCGGCATTTTCTCCGATCATCTGCAGGGGATGGGCGCAAAGCTCATTACCCTCAGGCCTCGGATCGCGCGGACAATCCCTTCCTAATTTTCGTTGCCGTTCGCAGTCGCCGGTGATTCACTAATTCATATTCGCACGCACCCCTTGACCCGCGATCGAATATACTCACTTCGGCAGCACTGAGATTATATATATGACACGACAAGACTTGAAATGGGCTGATAATCAACTGATGTAACATTGAGTGTTACTACAATGATACTAGGAATATCTTTGTAACACCTTTGCATTTTCTACATTTATAGTGAAAAAGAATTAAAGCATACAGGACCACTTTTTTTGTAGGCTAATGTTCATTTCTCCCTTTATTTATAACTGGTTTCCAGTAAATTATCAATAACAGGATTAAAATTTGAGAAAAGATCATTTTCTAATTCGCATTCTTTTCTCGTACTCTGTCTTCTCTATGCACCCGTTCGAATCGTGCAGCTTTGGGAGTGCGGAAGGGCGAATAAGTAGGTGGTGATTAGTGGCGACTGGGGAGAGGATATGAGGCAAGCCAGAATCAAACGTCTCCCCTAGGCTGAGGGCGACGGCGGGGGCGTCGGCGGGGGCGGCGGCAAGGGCAAGGGCGAGGGCAGGGGCGAGGATGAGGGCAGGGGTGAGGGCGGGCGCGAGGGCGAGGGCGAGGGCGAGTGGCGTGCTCACGACGCCTGGGCGACTGTGCCCTTGCCCTCGGCCCTCGCGCGCTGGCGGTGGCGGGGCGTCCGGGCGCGTGGAGGGTATCGATCCCCGGACCTCGCTCGAGCCCGGCACGCCCCCTTTCCCTTCTTTGACGCCGTCGCCTCCCCCTCTCTTGCTACCTTCCCGCCCCTCCCGCTTAGCCACCTCCCTACACTAGCCCCGCCACTGCCTCCTCCCCTCTTACTCCTTTCCCTCCCACCCGCCCCGGCCTCTCCCTTTGCTACCCCGCCATCGCCTCATTTCTTCCTCTCACTCCCTCTCCGCCCCACCCCACCCCACCCACGGAACTCTCCCGTGACCTCTCTTTCCCTCCCGCCACCGCTCCTGAAGTCTCCGTCATTTTCCCTTCCCCTCACATGTCACAGCTCCCATCTCTCGCCATCCCCACCACCGCGACCGCCGTCACACCCCTGTCGTTGCGCAAGCCACTGCCACAGCCCACGTCCAGCACCTCCACAATTTCCATACCCGCCCTCCCCTCCCTTTCATTTCCCTTCCTATTTCCTCCCCTGTCAGTCCTTTCCCCGCCTTCGCCTTAACCTCCACATACATCACATCCATCTCTTTCTTCCTTTCCTGCCTCCCTGACCCTCTCTACCCATCCCTCCCAGAACTATCTTCTGCCGCCTTCACCCCCACCTCTTCCACTTCCCTTGCTCTCTCCTCTCCTCCCTACCCCCATCCTTTACGCCTACCTTTCAATAGCCACTACCCCGCCTCCGCTCTAGAGCTCTCCGTCCCATTTCCACTCACTCACTGCCATCTCCGTCAACGAAATCCGAAACCTCC